>NW_022046070.1:26643-42361 GCF_001654015.2 Drosophila navojoa | reverse complement strand
TACATACATACATACATACAAATGTGTGTATATATTGTGTGGCACAATTAATTACCATATTTTTGGGTTTCCGAATTCGAATTTGAAATGTGCGCAATAAAACAAAGGCTGCATTTACCTGTTTGTCTTCTTTTGCATTACGTTTACCGCTGTCCATTAACCAGCGAATGGGGCTGGGGGAATGTTCGTTGTTGTTGTTGTTGTTGTTGCTGTTGTCGTTGCTGCTGATGCTGCCTGTGTTTAACAAATGCAAAAATAATTATAATTAATGCAGAGTTTCTGGCCTTGAACCTGCATAACCTGCACGCGGCTTAAACAAACGTAATTGCTCCGATGATGGCGTCGAATGATGGCGTCGTTGCTTTTTGGTCTGACCAACAAATAATACACGAATTCGCAAATATAAATAAAATATACGCCAGCAGAAATTGAAGAAAAATTAACCATCATCAGTTTATTGCGAGGGCAGTTAGCGTAGTTTTTTTTCCCTCGACTTCCATTTTTGTTGTCCATATTTTCAAGCATCGCTGCACAGCGTTCGCTTTTCATGCAATTGCACACAGGAAAAAAGCTTCAATTGCCATCATCAATTATGACAAAAAACAAAAAAAGAAAATCATTTAAAGTCCCACACGCAGCGCACGAGGGAGCAGCTCCAAGTTCAGCAAAGATCACTTGACAAGTTCAAGGTAGTCAGTCGAACGCAGGTGTCACCCAGACGGCCAGATTGTCAAGCAGCTACTTAAGCTATCTAGCTACATTAATGAGATGGAAATGCTTAGCTTTTGAAAAAAATAATTCCATTGAATATTTGTTATGCAGAGGAGTCTAGACCTTTAACTAGAAGAGAAAGAGAGAGAGATGGAAAGATGAAAGCAGTTAAACTTTTTTTTCTTTCTGAATGACTTTCATTGTTACCTTAATAATACAAAAACGATTATTTTATTTTGTTTCTAAATCATATCTAAAATACCATACAATGTAATAATAACCACGCAGATTAAGTATATTTTGGATTATAGGCCACTCTCTCGCAGATTAAATTTCAGGTGCTTGCAAATGGGACTGTTTCGTTTCAGATCAAGTCAAAAATGTGGCATATAATTTAGTTTGCAGCTGTGGCAGCTCAACAATTAGTTAAAGCTCTGTCCCAGCCCGCCCATTCAGTCCTGATTCATTATGAATCATTATGAATTGTCTCCCGCATCGCCTATATCGACGCGATGTCATATAATTAGCTAAATTTTGGCCATTCTAATTTATTAGCCACTTCCATTCGGTTGCATTCAGGCAGGTGATTCACACACAGCTCCCGTGGGCAGTGGGCAGTGCGGGGCGTGGTCAGTGTCTCAACAATCAGACAGCTCCTGCTCACGCGCGACTCGTCATCGTTTGCCATAATCTGATCTCGCTTTAATTGCTTCTAATGAATGTCAACGCTAATTGCCACTTGAGCGGCGGCATAATCGCTGCCTTGTTGCAAGTCAGCTGTAAAAAAAAAAAAAAGAGCTACGAATGGGGCGGGGCGTGAAAACGGAAAACCAACAAACAAAATTAAATAAGAGCTAAGATATACATATAAAAAGCCAAGTGTTATGGTGAGTGTAATTTTTGCAATTTTATTGATCAATCTAAGACTGCTATAGATCTAGATATTCTTTTGTAATTCCCCTACTCTTAAGAAACTCAAACTTGACTTGACTTAATTAGGTTTTGTATATTTTTCATTAACAAATTAAATATTATATTTTTTATTTTTATAGAATCAATCATAATGCCAAATTATTATATTATTTCGATTTCAGACCAAGTTCATGCACCGAGCACAGTCCAGCTTTGGCCTCCAATAGAGTTTCGCTCTTTGCAATCCTATTTATAAGACAAAATTAATTAATGACTTTTATATTTTATAATATTGCATTTGAAGACAACCACAAAATTTGTTGTTTATTCTTAAAATCTAAGTACATTTATTTTTTTCAATAAATAATATTTTTGGTTATAAATAAAATTCGAGGAATTAGTCGCAAATTTGTTTGTACGCTTCCATCTTCAGAGTTAGCTACTTCAACGGCAGCAACTGCTGCAGCTGCTTTGGCTCTTGGCTGTTGGCCATTTGAATTTGGAGCTTAAAGTGCTTTGTCATACCAACAGTTGGCGCTGTGACAGCGACAGGTTGAGATTTGCTGTTCAGTGTACCAGGTAATTGTCGAATGGGATGATGACGATGATGATGTCATGTTGTCAAAGCCTCGGCTTGAGCTGTTGCCGTTGATAGATCTGTTCTGTCATGGACCTGGCTTCAATTGTATTGGATGCTGCGCATTTTGACCAATTTTAGCCAAACTCAATTAGTCTTCGCTGATGCTTAACAATCATTCGCGTCTCAGCTCTGTGCACTCTCAAAAGGAGCGCATTCAGTCTGGGGTCAAGGTGAGTGGACGACGCCTGGGAACCCAACTGGGTATCAATAAAATATAATAAAAAGCCATTTTGCGACTGAGCTGCGTAATTCAAAGAAAGCCGTGCACATCAGCGCCTGCTTAAAAAGTCTTGTCTGTATTTTACTCAAACGAATCGGATTCTTTCACTTTTATTTACTTTTGGTTTCTGTTGTTGTTGTTGTTTTGTTTTGCTTCTTTCTGTCTGGATCTGTGACTTTAATTAGCACTCGAATTCAACATTTTACCGCCGCGCTGTGTCATTTGTTCTGCCCGTTTTACCTGCGACTCCAAAAAAGTTTATAAACTCCCAGAGGCAATATCTTTTTTGGATATGAATTCTATATATGTATATATAAGCAAAGATTTATATATACATACATATATTCCAGTTTACATACGCTGCTGATTAACCGGCTAATTCTTTGTTAAACAAACCGAGAGAACCAAAGAGAACAACAAGAACAACAACAACAAGAAGCATCATTCACTGTGCAACTCAATTCCCCATTGAACAGCGCCTAAAAATCTCTCTACACATGCTAAAAAAAAAGTTCTTTTGCTGATGACCTTGGAATTTGATTTCAATTTTGCTGCTGTTGTTTGTACATCGAATTCGATTACCCTTTTTGATGGGTATTTCAATTACATAGATGGTTTCGACTCTATTATCTGTTTCATCTCTATAATGCAAATATTTTCATCTCACTCTGTAATTACGTATTGTATAGTTATGTCACAGGGACAACATTTCCTGGACTTGATTATATCACTATGACCATATCAAATACAGGTTTCAAGTGTAATCCTTCTATGATATTCACAAGAAAATCTAATCATAAATAATCATAATAACTAGCTCTTTTTCATATTCAATGCTCTTCATGCTATACCAAACTTATATTCTTATTATTATATATATTATAAATATTATATAGTAGAAGATAATTATAGAATAGTAATCCATGACAGGTCTTCTTCTTCTATTGTGCCTTTACTAAAGTCGGTCCCTATTTTAGTTAGTGTATCGAAGTTTCGTTCTGCCCTGAGCTCTACATTTTATCGCCTTTGCCGTTTTCCGTTGCTTCGACTTTTTGGTCTCTTTATTTATTATTTTTTAATGCGATTTTGCGGCTCGCCATTTAAATATCATAAAATTCTAACTTTGAAATTTTTTCTTATTTTTTTTACATTTGTTTTTTATGAGCTTTTCCAAGTGTCTTCTTATGCTCGTCTTCTTTTTAATAACTTCAGATACTTGCGCTTTTTAGCTGTTTATCTAGCTGTTTACCGGCTGTTTGTTAGCTTTAGTCGAGCTGAAAGCCCTGCCATTTGCAAATTGGGGGCGCTGCATTTGCTAAATGCAACCAGCTGCAGTTCGGTAGCAGCAACAATTGCTTTGATTTAGCTGTTGCGCAAGTAAGCACACACACACACACAGACACACGCACACAGTCTATGCACTCCCATTAGCCCCTTTGACTGCTATATGGCTCACATTTTGGCGTGGCCTGCATTCAATGGCCGCCCCACGGCTGTGAACTGCATCTGCAGAGCTCATTCGCAATGGAAAACAGAACCAGAACAGAATACATAAAAGAACTAAATGGACAGACAGAGCCCGCTTCTCATAGATACCGCCTCACAATTGCACCGATGCACATATGCAGATACGTCAAATAGATATGTATATATGTATATGTGTGTGTATGTATGTATATACACATACAAATGCGCAGACAAACGCATCTAAATTGCAAGAATCCATAACTGACAGACTCGAGTCGGTTGAGTGTGGGACAGGAGCAGGAGCAGGGGCCGGGGTTGGGGTTGGGGCTGGGGTATGGGCACTGGGGTCTGGTCTGCCCCAGTTGCTTCTTGCACCAATTACTTAATTTAGCAAGAATACTGCAAAGATCAGAACAGAATTGCACGAGACGGACAGTGGGCACTCCGGCGGTCCGGCAGTCCGTAGTCCGGCAGCCGGGCAGCGAGTCGAGGCTAAATAGATCCACAAATGTTGCATAAGAATCTTTGGCGAGCCAAATGAAATTGCCGCGCGCAACAGCTTCGCATTGCTGCCTAGGAAAAAGAATAAATGACGAAACTAGGTCACTTGCGCCAATTCGATTATGGCCCTATGTAAACGCAGCGTATTAATTTTTCCTCTTCTTGTTGATATTTTTGTATATTTTGTTTGCATGCCACAAACTGTGTCAGCATCTCCATAGCTAGCCATTCGATTTGTTCTGCTCTTTTATTGCACGCGTGTCGCATTGGCAATTTATCTGAAAATCTGCGCATCGATGCCTTGCAATACTATTTAAACTTACAAACTTATAGTTAAATGATAATGAATATTATATGAGTATGGATGTATATGATATGGAGAATTGTAAGTGCTTCAATAATTTTTACAAATTTTATAAGGTTATATATTTATATATTATATATTATTTTACTACTTTCATTTAATAGAGATGGAGGAAGAGAGTGAGAGAGGAAAAAGAAAGTAAGATAAAGAGGGTGATAGATGGGTTGATAGAGCAATAGAAAGAGAGAGAGGAAAAAGGATAGAAAGGGGATCATTGTATTATGTATGCTGGCTTTCTTTACTCCAAGTTTTTTACTACCGTTTTTATTTGTGAATTAAATCTATAAATTATGTTCTCAATGTTTTCATTTTATATATTTTATATTATACAAATTTATATATATATATATATATAGTTTATTTGTTTTGTAAAAAAAGTCGTACATTTTTTCAGCGAGTGCTATCAGCAAAGCAATGCGTGCCGCTTGCGTGCTTTCTCTCTCTCTCTCTCTCTCTCTGTCTAACTCTTTTATTTTCTATCTCTCATTTTCACACTTAGATCGTGGGCGTACCATAGACATTCGGACTGCACTCGACAGACAACCGCATATATCTCCAAGTTGAGCTCAGAGAGCATGCGAGCTGACTCTTCGCCAAACACCAAGCCAAGTGGCTTTTATTTGAATGATGATGTGTTTTGTGGTAGGGGAGGGGTCGCTGCCAAAGGTGAGCGCTTAATGCATGAGTAATAATCTACACGTATATGGTTATGAATGCCTTGTCTCTCTCTCTCTCTTTCGCACTCTCTCGCTCTCTCTCTGTGCTTTTATGCAAATGGTCACCTTGAACTTGGCAAATGAACCAGACGGAAATGAGCAAAGTTCTTGAGCAAACAAATTTTTTTTACTAACTGAATTTGACTTGAGGAATTTTTGTATAGTTCGTAAAAGAATTACGTAGATGAGGAAGCACTTAAGAATATATTTTTTTTGTGCTAATCTACCTGTATATTTTAAGCAAATTTTCTTTAGAGTTGAATTTGAACTCATTGAAAATTGTTTGATTTCGAGCATAATGGTCTTTCGGTTGCAGTATATGAATTATTGATAAGTTGACTGGATGACATGTGATCGTTGCTATGGTAAATTTTTCAATTTGATAATAGTCAAAATTTTCTTTTAATTTTGGTAGAGTTTCTTGATTATTATGCGTACAAGCTATAGATTTTAAGTTTGCTGTCTCTGTTTCTGTAATGAATTCATGCCCATTTGAATGATTGTAATACTGGATGTCTCTTCCGCTTCTTCGCAAGACTGATGCCGACACTTTTGAGAGCTATGACACTTATGGACACCAATTGTACGTTCTTGGATCTGCCATGATGCATATTTATAAGAGCAACCCATCATAGACCCTACCAACTGCAGAGCAAGTGCTATGTGAGTGTATATATGTATGTATTATAAAGTAATATTAAATTATATTGGGTATTTAGAGTATCATCCAGTCGCACACTCCCGCAATGCGCACTCTTACTTCATTTATAAAATGAATTGCAAATATTGCTACCAGCTGAATGTGAATGAAATTATGCAATTGTCTTGCGTTTCAGTTGAGTTCTATACAGTTCCGTCAATTGCATTCGCACACTGGGCACAACTGTGCGAGCAATGCGCAAATATTGACAAATCAAGATCTCGAGTAGCCCGAATGGGACGTGCGAGCCCTTTTCCCCGCTTTCCCCCCTTTTCCCAGCGACTATGCGCGTTACGCAGTGACGCAAACAAAAGCAAAGCAAAACAAAAACAAAAAATGTATAAAAATAAAAATGCAATAATTGCATATTGACCCATTTTACACATACACACACACACTGCCTCCAAGTGGGCTGGGGGGCGGGGCAGTTTGTGCCGATATTTACCGATTGAGTTACGCATGCGTGCACGTTGCCTTCGTTTAATTAGGCGGCGACACCTGCCCGCCGTCGCCGCGTCACAGTCAACGTCGCGGCCGAAGTCGAAGTCGGAGTCGAAGTCGGAGTCGCAGTCCAAGTTGAAGTTGAGGTCGCCATCAATCAGCGAACGAGTCGTTAAGTGAGGCGTGAAAATGGCGAAGAAAACGAGCAAAAAGAGCAAGAAAAATAATGCATGGATGCAGCAAATCGAAATGGGAATACCCTAACCCATAGCTGCAGCAGTTCCGGGAAGATCAGAGTGACTCTTCATGCTGCTGCTATGAGATGTGCCTCTAAAGTGTATATCTGGAAATACTTACTCATGTATGATAAGGTCTACAAGTATATTGAAATATTTATGTAAGCTTTAGTTATATGTATATCCTCTGCAATACCCTTTGTTAGGGCATTTAAAGAGATGAAAACGAAACTGCAGTCAAAGATGGCTGCATAAATGAATGAGCAGCAGAGGCAGATGGGCGGGGTGACTGGAGGTGCAAAGGCACTTCATTGAGGCGTGGCAGCCTGTTTAAGCTCATTTGACAATGGAGTGCCTCTGATGACGACGCGGCTCTGGGCGCGTTTATTATTTGCCTGGCCCACTTTGCGTACAGCGGCGATAATTGACGCCACGGTGGCTGCAACTGCACCACCAACAACAACAACAGTAATAATTTGGGCTGCACTTTATTAAAGTGTCCCCCAAGCAAGTCGCAACGATGCGTTTTCGTGAGTGTTTTTCACTGTCGGACCAAAGCATTTGGCTAAATTGCACTTTTGTGTGGCCGGCAGTTGCAACTGTTGCTGTGGTGTAACACACACTCACGCACACACAACATATGGAAATGCACTTACGCATATTGCTGCAAATGAGCCGGACCATTGGCTGGCTGGGTCAAGCGCTGCTTAAGGCTTAGGTATATATAATATGATATAATGGGTCACTCTGCGAGTTATTTGAGAGCTGAAGTTGGACTACGTATAAATTTGAATAGATTTGAATTTGCTCTAGAATAAATACACTAAACTGCTGCTGGTCAACTGAAAGTTCAAATCTGTTGGTCTCTGTGATGATAGAAAGACGGAATGGAATAGAACATATGGAACAGTATAGGCATTATTGATACAGCACTAATCATAATTTTGCTTTGTCACAGAGCATGTGCACTAGGCCTTAGGCATAGAAAAAAGTGTATTTTTTTAATAAAACTCGAAATTATTTTTGAATTTTTTAAAGTTATTTATTTATTTTTAAATTTATGTTTACTTTTCCTTTCAAATTAATTACTATATATGTAAATTTTACAACGCTGGTAATAAAAGCAGGAGAAAAATTTGATAAACTATAAATTTTTTAATTAAAAAAAAAAAAATATTTATTCAAGTCAGAATCTGATATAATATAAATGATATATATTATCGAACTACAGAATGCAAACAAAGTAAATGAAACAAAAGCTATGTGTGTGTATTTTTTAAATTTTATTTTGTATTTCACATTTATATTCATATATTAATCAAAATAAAGACATGCACAATGAGAAGAAAAAAAGAAATTATTAAATAAAAATATAAAAAAAATTTGTAGTCGCGATAATACAAAGAAAACTAAATATGCAAACAAAATGTTGTCTTGCTCAACATTTCAGCTACGATAAGAGCATTGCCTAATATGCTATGCAAATAGTACTTATAAATAGATGAAGAGAGATTAACTCTGTCTCAATACACACATATTTATGCAGTAAATAAATCTATTTGCTGTTTACTGCCACGCAGGTCATCAGCTAGTCGATCATTTTAGATTTTCATGGTTGAATTGTCAGACTAACAATAAATAAATGGGAATTTCCTGGACATTGTTTGAGCTGCCAGCCAAGCCAAAGTTCTAACAAAGCCCTCCAAAGCCGCATCAAATGTCAGTTTTCAGGTATTTTTTTTTTTCGTTGTTTTCACAGCAAATCCAACAAATTGCAGCTGCAAACAAAAGAGCGTTATTCACTGCTAACCACTAATTAAAAAGCAAATTATTTGTACTTTATATAAACTTTCACGTTGCAACTGATAAAATGAAAAGCTTCAATTTGATTTCCGTTCTCATGTTTCTTATGTTTAAATATTTTCAAGTGAAACATTTATGTATATGTATGTGTGTATGCACTGTTTATAATCGAGTCGCCGTGTGAATCATGTGCGAATCTAAGCTGGGCTGCACGATTCGCTAAAGAAATGCAGAACTGAAATGAAATTTAAGCGTCTGCTCATGCTGCGACGATAAGCAACATTGACGACAACAACGACTCGAGTCGAGAAGGGTATTCGTAGCATAATAAAATAATCAATTTCGTCTTTTGTTGTGTTTTGTGTTTGGCTTGGCTGCGTCTTGGCTGAGCTGCGACGTGTAAGCACCGGGACGTGAATCGAGCCACGAACTTCAACTCTGAGACCTGAGCTAATTTTATTTTATTTATTTTTGTGTTTTATTTTTTTTGACATCAGAAAGACACAAAATAAGTATAGAAACTAAAGGGCGCACGTAGCCAGAGGCGAGACTTCAATAGAATGTAAAATAGGAATATGAAATTGCATTTCCGCTAAGCCAAACTGTCATGGAGACATTCAGTTCAGCTGGCACAAATCCACACACAGAGAGAGAGAGAGAGAGAGAGACATAAAGATATTTAGGCCAATATCATATGTCAGCTGTTGGGGGTAATCTGTATCGATTCGCTAAGCAGATAAACAACAGTCTGTGAATTCAATTGCCGCACAAAAGGCAGTCGGCCAAACTGCTGACCAAAGTCAATTTGCCAGCAATCAAGGACACTGAAAAGGACACACAACTGCCGCTCTAACGACTGCCGACTCCAAAGTCTAGCGATGATGGCGCTTAAGAGCAGCTCATAAGGCGCACATTCAGTGCTCTAATAAATAAATTTAATCAATTGCCGTCGACATCTGTCGACTCAATCGGGTGCTTGCTCTATTCAAATTCAAATTTTTGGATTTTTCTGGGTCGTCTGCCACGCACAGAGCCTCTGTCTTTGTGACATTCTTGTGTGCTTCAGAGTTTGTCACTCACTCGTCTATCTATGAGTTTATAATTTCAGTCTTTAGCGTTCATTTCATTCGAATTTTGAACCTTTTATGAGCTCTGCTTATCGCGCCGGTTGCCTTTGCCGGCTGCCTTTGCTCTTTGCCTTTGTCTGGCATGAAAAAGAAAAGACATTCTGTGCGTGTGAGTGTGTGTGTGTGTGTATCTCCCTCCATCTCTGTGTGTGTGTCTGTGAATGTATTTCAATATGCCGCAGCAGCATACATTTTAGATTATTTACAGCCGCACAGCCACGCAGCACACTTCTCATTACATCACACATACGCACTGTTGGCTCTATCGACCCCAAAAACTTTGAGAAGGTTAATGCTTGCGCATGATTTGCAGTTGCTTTATAGCTAATTAAATTTCATGATATTGCACGCATTTAAATGTAATTTAAACTTGTTCAATTTAGCTACTGTTTTAACTTTTTTTTTTTGGCTTCTTTCTCTCTCTTTTTGTTCAGTAATTTTATTCATCATTCCATTGACCCAATTCGTGAAATAAAAAATGTGTTTTAGTCTTATTGCCAATAGCTGCGAATTACTTTTACTTTTTTTTTTACTTTTGTTCTCTAGAACTTGTATTTCATAAGCACAAAGACTCACTCACACAGACACACACACACGCACAGTTAACTTATGCTAATTGCGCAAAGCTGAATATTAAGTTAATGCGACATAGAAAAAAAAAATGATAATAAAAATAAAATGATATAAAATACCTGGCCGCAAAGCTCAAAACGTCGCTTGAGTGAAAAATTAACATATTTATGCGATTTATGCGAGCGCTTCTTCATTTTAATATCAAATCGCTGAATCGCGGAGAATCTCGCTGAATCGCAGGCGGCTTTCCTGCACTGTGGCAAGTGCTAATTTCTGATCCACCTGCCTAGGTGGTTGCTCCGTCAACGCCGTTGTGACTTCCAGCTGGCACCAGGCAGTTCGAGTTAGTCGTAGAGCTTCAGATGATTCGTGTTCGCTCACAGTCAAGGACTGTTTGTAAATGAAATTTGTAGAATTTGCTTCCGCTTTGGCCATTTATTGTAATTTTTTTTTTTATTACTATTGCCAAGCATGTAGCTATGACGGAAACCAGTTATTAGACGTGGTTCGATAGCCATAATTCTTGGTATTTATAAATTACATTTTTACATTCCATGACTGGCCAATCATAATGATAATGCTAATGATGATGCTGATAATAGCAATTCAATGGCAATCGACTGAGCAATTTGATTTCATTCAACTGAAAGTTGTGTAACATTTAAATGGCAGTAGAAATTATATTGAGTAAGCCCAAGTTGTGGTCAATTTATAACCCAAATATATAATTTACATACGTATCTGGAGTGAAACAATGGTCAATAGACTATAAATAATATGTAAATAATCTAATCAAATACAAAGATAATTAATAATAAAAAATACTTTTAATATCGAAGATATTTACTATAAAAATATATAATTCTTAATAAATTATAATAGGTAAAAAATTTTTAATTATTAAATAATAAATAAAAATTGCAAATATCGAAGTTTTTTTCAATTAGCTTAAGATCCCTTAGGATACTCTTTAAAGATATAACTCAGCAAATGGGACAGCTTTTTAGCCGTTAACAAATTAAGCAATATATCATGTATGTTAATAATGTCATAATTCATGGGTGAGCTGAAAATTGTTGTCTACGACGACTGTGCGTTCATTGAACGTTGTGCATGGCATAAAATAAAAATAAGTAAATAAATAAGAGTGCTCTAGTCAGCAGTGCTTGACTAACTGATGCCCTGAAAGTGGCGCTGATCTGATATTTCTAACACACTTTCTTAACAAATAAAACAAAAAATTTAATTGATGTGAAAGTAAACTTAAAATGTCATTTGGGAATAATTTTCAGGGTCAGGGAATAATTTCAGGGTCGTCATTATCATTACTAATACTTAAACGGGACTTGCTATCTTCTTTTATTTAAGTCTCTAGCCTGTATAGGTACTGCGATAGATAAACATATCGATATGGTGTCTGCTTCAACCTGTTACAAACACACTAAGATAATCAATTCACCTTGATTTCGCATTTGCAACGTTTTCAGGGTATAATACAATATATAAATCAGGCAAAAGAAGATCGGGCGAAATATATAACTCAAAGAACAATACGTAAATTAATCAGACGCCCCCACCAGAGTGGACGAACGGACAGCACAGCCCCATTCCGTGCTCTCCACAAAAATGCGACATTTAAAGCGTTTGCATTGCGCGGCATTGTGTGGCACATAAATTTTATTGCGTATACGCAACGTTGCAGCCGTATGTCTAAATGGCCAACAGCAGACAACATGATGTTTAATATTTATTTGCCCGGCCCCAATGATGACGTTGTGGCGGCCACTTTGCCTAGTCCGGCGACAGCTGCCGGGTGTCGCGTTCAGTTCTCATGGCGCTGGCACAATGACAAATTACAAGTTGAAAGTTGACTGAACTTTGGCCGCTTTGATTTTTTTTCACTGCTCGACTTCTAGTGCCACTGTCTCTGCCTCTGCCTCTGTCTCTACCTCTGCTGCCGCGGCAGCTGATGATGTCTTCTGTTTCTTCTTGTTTGTGATTTTCAACCGCTGCCCAATCTCTCGCGCAGCCTATGGAATTGATGGGGCTCTTGTTGTTTTGGCAAATGAGGCGCAGATAAGCGTCAACTTTGACGCCCTCTTCTTCGGCTACTTTTGCTTATCAACACACACACACGCATACCAAATTTAGCTGTGCTGCGCTCTTTGATTGTTGTTTTCTTGTTTCTCTGTGCATGTGATGGCCACCCATTTGAACCCAATCAGAACTTTCTCCTCCTCACTCTCCGCCTCATTTATTTAGTTAGCAGTCGTTCGATCCCTCAATTCAGAGCCATTGATTTTGTTTCGAAAGTGACTTCATCAAAGTTGCATATTGGATTGCAGATTAGGATAAATCAGAGAATAAATTTCTTGGTCGTCGGACTTGGGCTTTGAATCAATTGACTGGTTGGCAGCTGGTTCTTGCAGCCTGAGTGGAAATGATGATGATGGTTCTCTTTAGTTGTGGAACTGAGTTTTCATATAAGTCAAATAGATGTGGAGGTAATAGACGAAGATCTTAATATTATATACATACTACTATACATACTATATAATTGACTACTATATTTTATTTTTATATTTTTAAATGAATTATTAAATCAATCAGAATATTTTATAATAGTATATAAATTTGAATTATATTTTTTAAAATTAAAACCTTTTTTGTAATAATGTAAATAATAGTTTATTAAATAATTATAAAATTCTGTATTCTGTAAGAAATTTAAAATTTAATTTTAACTTGTTTCTCAATAGATATATTATATATTACTATACACTAATTATGCCTGGATAATTTTCCTTACCATAAACTATTTCTAATTAGTTACTGCAAAGCTTTACAAATCTAATTACAGTTGAATTTCATGGCATACATTTGCATAAATCCTGGATGGAAATTCTTGCCAACTTCAAATCCTGAAAGAATACGTGCATGTATACACATATACACACACATATGTATAGATATGTGTGTGTAGCTATGTATATGGTGTAGTTGCCATGCAAAACCCAGGCACTCATCTTTTTTAATGCCACTTCTGCTGATTTTACCTCAATCAACGCAAATCCTCAGTGAGTGGCGGCGGTATTTGCTGCATTTCAATTGCATTTCCACTTTCCTCCAGGCTCATTAGACTTGCATATGCTTGGCTTTACCATTGGTACGTCTGGGTCTTCCCTTTGACGGCATACATACCGAATCCGAATCCGAATCCCCAGTGTCAATACAGAAGCAGCTTCTGCTCCACATTTGGTGCTTAACTTTCGTTTTTTGTTTTTCTCTTATTCCATTTTTCAGCTCTTCTCCTCTGTGTTAGACAAACTCTTGTTCGACATATGCAACATTTCCTGTTTGGGAACTTGCCATTCAGTTGGTCTTTGGCTTTTAGCGTTTTGGTAATTCTGCTAATCTGCAAAGATTTTCTAGCAAAAGCTGCCGCATCATTCATTAAAATCAAATCTGGCAAAACAAAACAATTCTAGTTTCGTTATTTCTAAACAAAAAAGAATAAAGAAAAAAAGAATAAATAAAAGTGTATATAAATAAAAACTGAGCGCAGAGACAACGATTATCGAAATGGCAAAAGGAAGACCTTGATCTTTAGATTATCACATCAATAAATGGTAGTTTTTGTTGTTGCCTCACGAGTGCGCAGCTCTGTCGTCTTCTTTGGTACGTTTCGTGTTTGTGTCTTTGGCGTGAAAGAAACGAAAACGAAATTGAAATTTAAATTCTAACACTGACAAATAGTAGCCAGCCCAGTCAGCCTCACAGCCTCTCAGCCTC
The DNA here is from genome assembly GCF_001654015.2 of Drosophila navojoa. The sequence goes on along the minus strand of NW_022046070.1, from coordinate 28,158 downwards.
TCAGCTGCTGCGTCGACGGCGACAGCGTCAGAGACATTAACGCACGCAAACTGGTGGAACCAGTCAAACAGCCATCCGAGTCGAACCAAAAGAACTTCTTGAACTAATTAAGAGTTGCCAGAGCAAATAAAAGATATTTTCATGTTTACCTTAATAACTGCGTCTCGCGCTTTTTCGTATTGCAACTCTATAAAAAAAGAAACAAGTTAGATGCTTGCAGCCGGGCGTTATCGACTGCACAATACTCATACCTTCAGATCGACGTATACAATGGGCATATGACATATATATGCAAGTGAACAGTAAACTAGTATTTTATTTGGAATTTCTTAACCTAAAACCGTAGAAATGCACTTTCCAATTCGACACGGATCCGGTAAATCTAGACGGATAGCAAGAAGAACATTGCAAGGAACCAATATGCTCATTTCTCTTATGTCAATGTGTATATCAACAAACAAAAAAAGAAGCAAAGAAAAAACAAATATAATTTCCCCGTTGCTAGCCAAAAACATTGATGGAAATTGCCGTACGAGTGCGATTACGTGATTGCATAAAAAACCATAAAAAGCGATTTGAACTTGAAAACACAGAGAGCGTCATGCAACTGAAACAAAGTAAAAACAGCATTAGCCAACCCAAACACACACACACACACACAAGTATTTTTCTTTTTATATGTTGCTTAGGTTTTTTTTAACAAAAAACTGCAAACTAATGGGAAAAGTGATTTCGACAGGTCGTATACGTATTATTTTATGTTATTACTATTATTTTATTTTATGAATAGCTATGGAATACATATGCTACACATTTAAACTAATGTTAATTTTTTTTATATAAAAGTATATTATTTATTATAAGGTAAAAACACAGATTCTGACATATGTAGTCCCATTTAAATTCTTATAAAAATTTATAAAAATTAGAATAACTTAAAAATAGTGTGACTGATAAAATGATTCACTGGAAGTCTGATAATTTTACTTATACAATTCCATTTAATTGAAATTCAGAGTATAGCTATAAAATATTATAATATATTATAGTGTAATAGAGAAATGCATAGAGCTCTCTAAAAATGTCAGGGTATTTTTTCGTTCGATACTGTTTTTGTGGCGTATGTTAACAAGTAAATCGTTTGAAGCAAAACGTACTAACCATAAAATTGTTACAATGGCGACCCCAGCACATTAGCAGCAGCAGCAACAACAACAACAACGACGAAAGCAATGTAAAACAAACAGATTAAATTGAATGGCGGCCGGCCGAAAGAGAAGAGTCTGAAAACGCTTACCAGTTACGTTTGTAGCCACAAACACACACAGATGTTGTTCTGGTTGCATTGATTTGTGGTTAAGCACTGCATTTAGCTCCACAAAATAAATAAATAATAATAATAATAAACATATTGTAAGCATTTAAAAAATAGTGTTAAGTTTGTTGAAAATGTGAGCAATTTTGCAGGCTAACAAAATATGATACCTTTCAGTAAAATATAAATAAATAATAAAT
>NW_022046070.1:0-16295 GCF_001654015.2 Drosophila navojoa | reverse complement strand
ACAATATAGATGTATACAAATATATAATTATACACGAAATTGGTGCTTAAGCAAGCACCTTAGGCCAGGATAACAAAATGTCCTTTCGCATGCTACAAGCACTGTCAAATAGTTCAAGTATCCTTGTAAGGGTTGTATTCAACGGCAACAACAGCAGACAGAAAAGTGTCACAAGTTTCTTAGGCGTGCTGAGGTATGTGTGTGTGGGTGTGTGTGTGGGTGTGCTTGTGTGTATTTGAGTGTGTGATTGTGTTAATGACAAGTGTTTTCGTGCTCTTTTCGTATGTGCCGCGTAATGACAAGGATGTCGATGAGTATAATGACAACATCAATGCTGCTGTTGATGATGGCTGACTGTGTATGGACGAGGCAACGATAGCTACAGGGAGAGAGAGAGAGAGAGAGAGAGAGAGAGAGAGTGAGAGAGAGTGTGGATGGGGGGATGTGAAAGAGACGGTCTGCTGGGCTGCATGAATGAAGCACTTGGAATAGCTTGTCACGGGCGCCAGCTTAAAGTGCTTGTTAGGCGCTTTTCTTGTAGCTGCTGCCACTTTCTATTTTTCCCCATTCGTTCGTTTGCACCATTGAAGATGCTGTCAATGCGAAATTGAGCTTCCAGCATAAACACGTTGTCGAATGATACGCGTGAGTGCTCACGCACGCACGCACACCACCACCACAATAACAACAACACACCGACATGTCCTGCGAATTGGGCCAACTAAAGGTGTGACAGGTTAGCTGTTAATATTGGTGCGCTCAACTATTGACGTCGTTGTCCTCAGGTGCTGGGGCTGATGCCAGATTCCAGACTGTGATGTAGCCAGCTGTGTTTGTAATTTATCGTTGATTTATTTGCTATAATTTATATGTATTACTGTTATTTGGCTACTTAGATACCCTGACATTGGGTATGAACAATTTGATGTTGCTGATATATAGTAAGAGATTAAATTAGATTACTCAAAAGAGGTGTGCATTGGTATCCTTGAATGATGGGAGATGATATGAAAAGATTTTTAAATCTATATAGTATAATTGAAATTTTAAATATCATACAAAAATATGTCTTGTTTAATTTATTTTATTTTATGTTATTTTATTTTCTTCACTTTCTTCTCATAAATTCTAAGGCATCTTCCAGTTGCAAATACTCTCACACAAGTACATACTTATATGTATGTATATATTTTGTATTATATACTGTATTATTTTCGCTAGAGGGCGCCACTTTTGCTGATATTTTGCTGTTAGCAGCGTCTCTGCAGTCTAGGCTGGGGGCATGCCCAATGCTATTTATTCTTCCTTTTCACGCACATCACGTGGCAAAGCTAAGACGTCTTGAGCCCCTTAGGTGATTTTCAAGATATTTTCTGACAGTCGTCGCGACTGCTGGGACCCAAAAACTAATTTCATGAAAAAAGTGCGAGTGTGAAATGAAATAGAGATGTATATTTTTGTTGAGTTTAGTTTGCTTGAAAATTTAATAGATTAAAGGTTAACGAAAACCCAAATAGAATAAATAATTAATCTTTATGCATATAAAACACTTTGTAAACTATTTATTTGGCATACTTAAAGCTATTTAAACGACATTAATCGCCTCGAACTAATTGTTGAGCAAACGAATGAAGCATCTGAAGAGTGATTTCTCATATTTAGCTGGAAGGATAATTTCCATGCCAAGATGTTAATAGGAAGCACTTAAGCGGCGCATAGCTGAAGCTCAAATAGCGCGAAATTCATTTGAAATGCAAATGAGAAAATTTCCTAATTGAAAACTTTTTTGGGCCACTGGGGTGGGGTTGGTGGTGCAGGAGCAGGAGCAGCAGCAGGAGCAGCAGCAACATCGCAACAGTTAGAAGCGTCGGCAACTGCTTTGACGTCGGCGTCGCTGCTGGAGCTTAAAGTGTTAACTCAGCGACTGCCAATAGAGACGCGAGAGAGATGCGCTTTTAATTAGGCGCTGGGCAAAGAAACGAGGGAAGCAACAGTGGGCTCTGCGAATGAAAGTTAAATCCACAACAGCAAACACTAAATAGGCGAACGTGCGGAAATGCTAATTGAAATCTGTCTGTGTCTTGAAATAGTTGCGACAGCGAGTGGCCAGCGGTTGGGTGAGAGGGTAGATGGAGAGGGGGTGGGGGAGTTGAGAGAAGGCTGACAATGGCAGTCGCGAGCGTCTTAAATGGAGGTTAGAAGTCAGCCAGCGGGCTCTGCATTACGAGAGCCAAGTTAAGCCAACGCCATTGAGCAGCATCTAGAACCGGGTCAAGGCTGGCTGCGTCATCGACATCGTCACCAAATCTGATTGCCGGCTTGCCACAAATGTTGCACAACGGGTTTGCGGTTTACCTCTCTTGCAACTACAAATTTGTCTATTTAGCTAAAAACAGAGATTAAAAAAACTTTGTGTCACAATGAAATACTGTGGGAATATCGAAGAAGTGAGTGAATAAAAGAATAAAACTACATCTCTCTCTCTCTCTCTATTTTAATGTATCAAGTTCATTCACATTAAAAACCCCCTTTGTGTATCGATTTTTATCGACAACAATTATCAATAATCAGCTGCTGTCACTCACTTAAGTACTACAAAATATGAACTTCTCTGTTAATCACAATTGTTGCACTTATCCCATCTGACACCTGACTGAAGCGTTAAGGTCAATGTAAATCCGCCATTAAAAACTTTGAAAGCGCTGCAGAGAACAGCACTGGGGGGGCCCTAAAAAGTCTCGAGGCAGCTGGGTTAAACCTTTGAACCCTCGAGTACTTGCCAACAGCGCAGCAATAACAAGTGCAACAACACGGACCACAAAATTAAGAGATTAATCCGAGACAAGCGAATGCGAAAAACCAACGATAAACAAGTCGAGATGCGGACAACAGAATGTGGATGAATAAAAAAATAAAAGCACAAATACAAAGGCAAAAACAGAATCAAATATATATACATATATATTACTTACATGCGCCTCAGTTTTTGTTTTGTTTGTTGTTTTTTTGGGCTCGCAATAAGGTCTTATAATTTATGGAAGGCAAAACTTGAACTTCAGCCTGTCAACACCTCGAAGTGGTGGCTGCCTTCAAGATTTGTGCGATAGCCAGCGGAGACGTTAACATCGACATCTCAGCCTCTGCCCGGCTGCTGCTAATTGCCAGCATCAATTACGTTACTCATACGCAGTGTTAACGTGTTGCTGCTGCTGCTGCGGCTGCTGCTGGTTGGCCTTACGTCAGTTTGTGAAAAACTAATGTGCCAGCGCGACATTGCAAGAAAATGCAGTTTCACTTGATGCTGCCAACTAAAGATTCATTAAGCAACAAAGTTGAACTGCTAAATGCAGCGCCCGATTTGCAGTTAGCCATGGAAACGAAACGGGACGATGCAACTGACAGCACTAAATAATTGCCACCCGGCTGTACGCGAGCTGTGCATTATGTCATCCCACAGCGCTCGAGTTCTCCAAAAAAAGCAATAATAACACAAATAAATAAATAAAAGTAAATATTCATAAATATTCACAATTTCAATTTATTTTAATTTATATTCTTGAATACCTTTTTCTCCATAAATATTTGCTGTAAAAACTTTTAATGATTTTTTGAGATAATTAGAATAGAAAGCTGCATTATTCTTAGTAATTTTTATATTCAGCAACTAGAAATAGATTCTGAGTATATATGTAGATCTATTTAACATCGAAATATACGATAGTTGTAATATTCGGTACAATAGTTTCAGTATTCTATAAGCCTCACAGCATCTTCATGGCTTCTTCCACTCCTAAATTCTATACTCAATTATCATAATTTTGTTTGCACTCTGTTTTCTCAGTTGCAGCAAAAAACAAACCCATTTCACATATTTAATAAGAGAATGAGAATGGACAAACTACATATTAGTTTATATACTACGCTCATCTCGCAGTGAGTATCATTATCATTAGCAGCATCTGTGCATGGCCTGCAATAACACAGACAACGGCAGCAGAACAAAAACTAAATAATAATAATAAAAAAAAAACAACAACAAAAAGGGGTAAAAAAGTGCTCAGCATTCGCTCTATACGTGCGGTTGTTGCTGACTTTGACCTTGTCGTGCAGTGTATTTTATTTGCTTTTTTTTGCTGTTGCTGTTGTTGTTGCTTCGATTTTCTATGCCCGCTACAGATGCACGATGACATTGATGTAAAAAAAAAACCACAAAAGCTGCTGATGCTTCCTGAACCTCTAATGATCGCTCAACATGCTCTAAATGCGCACTCTAACTGAAATGGGGAAGCGATCTTTTTAGATAGCGGTGCCATTTGGTACTTGGTAACATAATCATAATCATACGCACCGTGGTACCGCGGCGCCACTACTGTTATTATTATTTCTTCTATTTATATTGGGTCACATGGCATTGCATTTCCTTATGGGCGACTCACAAAGCGTGCGCTGAGTGCGCGCTATTTTCACTAATCTCGTCAAAGCAACAACAAGTAAAACAGCAACAACAACAACAACAACAAAACAAGAACATTAACTAAGCAGCGCATGGCGCAAAAACAATTTCAAGGCCATTGACACAGTTCAAGCGAGAAGACGGCGAGCGAACGAGCGAGCGAGCGAGCGACGGGCTAAGAGCAGCAGGAAGAGGGGCAGCAACAGCGGGGCATGAAGGGCATTCGAGTGCATATTGGAGGAGCTTGGCTGCTGCGATAAACCATGCAGCTGCCAGTGCCTCCAGCCTTCGCCCCGAATGGTCCGCAACCCATTCGCCAGTCTCGCTCTTGCTTAGTTTCTAACAAGTAGACGAAGTGCAAATGTTTAGCTTTTTCTTTATATATATATATTATAGCTACAGTCAATACACAACGCACACAGATGCAGTTGCTATCAACGTACAGACTGTGGACGTCGTCTTGGAAGACGCAGTTAAGCTGCAAATGATTTGAGCGTTAGCATCTCTCATACTATATAAGAAACATCGCCCAAATTCATTAACAAATTACATTCTCTTTGCATCATATTTCTTTATCAGCGCAATAAATTTCGTTCGATTTGCATTTCTGTTGTCTGCTGCGTCTTTGACTAATGCTCCGGGCAAATAAACAGAAAGTTTTTCAATAAATAATTTATAAATTAATCAATTGCTGCGGCTGTGTTTTTGGCCGCGCTGCAAAGTTGATTGAACTTGAAAAGCACGAAGCTAATTTAACAACAACAAAAGAATGAATATACAAGTATATACAAGCACAACAACGACAACAACAACAACAGCAGCAGCAGCAACAGGATAGCCAGAAACCAGACCAGATCGTACCACCGCATTGTGTATAAGCCAACGACATATAAACAATTTATCCGAAATAAATTGGTTAACAGGTAAAATAAACAAATTAAGCACAGAGTTCGATAAATGCTTAATGCACACACACACACACACGCACACTCACACATTCACACTCACGCATACATTTAGCATTTCATATTATTGTTTTTGTTAAATTGTTGGCTCAATTTAAAGAGTTTGGGCAGAGGTTAGTAAACAAATAATGCATAAACAAATTATATATGCAAATTTCAAATAGCAAAATTGTATTCAAATTATTGCAGCTCATTTGACTGTTATGCGCGTGGGCCTGGCCTATGGACTTATTTAATGATTATAAAACACCATCGATGCCATTAGCAATAATCTTTTCATAAACCAGCTTTAATTAGTAATAAAAAAAATTATAGAAAATGCGTGCGGTCTATTTTATTATTATTTTGATATTTTAGATAATTAAATTAGAAATAAAAAAATTAAATTATAATAAATACATTGAAATTCGAGTAATTATATTGATAGTAATTTTTAGCATATTTTTATAGGTGCAAAAAAAAAAAAAAATTATTAAAATAATAATTGCTAGAATTTTTCTTAAGGAAAAAGGTTTAGGTATAAGTAGATACCGAGTACTTTATATAATTATATATTAAAGTTATTCATTAAATATATTTTACTTTCTTTGTGAACACACCGCAAATTTGCATGTTCTGAAGGCCAAATTGTGGAGACAGATATTTAGCATCGACTTCTGCTTTTACTTTAGCTGCATCTACCGCTTCAGCTTCTACTGCTGCTTCAGCTTCAGCTCCAGCTCCAGCTTTAGCTTGAGATATACGGCGTCGACTTCAGTTACAGGTAAGCCGCTGTCTGACTTTGGCATCATTTGCGTCATGCAGTTGCCGACTGTCGCATCCCCTTCGGCCGGCAGGCAGAGCCATCGTTTCATTTGCAATTTATTGAAACGAAGTTGACCTTGAATTTGGCTAAAGTCTTTTAACTTTTATTCGCTTTCGGCTCTTGTGACTGCTGGCTGCGGTTGTTTTTTTTTTCTCTTTTCTCTTTTTATTTGTTGTACTTCTTTCAGATACCCTGTAGTTTGATTAATGGTATGTTGGTATGCTGTTCTATGGAATGAGCGTACTAGAAAGTATTATCATAGGTTAGCTATATCTCTAAGAGTCAGAGTCAGAGTCGAGAGCAGGGTCTTTATCATCAATTTCATTTGGTCTTGTTCCTATAAAATTGATAACAAATTAGGCATCTCATATCTTATACTAAAATATACAAAAACGTCATGCAATGATCACATTCATATTATAGATAGTCTGTATTATATATATATACATATATCCATATATACATATATTGCTATAAATCCAACTCCTTTTCTGATCATTCATATTTGTACTTTGAGGATATATGCAACTGTCTCCAGGGTATTTCCATAGTCAGTCACTTTTCTGGGCTCTTGCTCAGTTTGTCTTCTTCTTGTGTTAAATGCTGCCTCGCTGTCGTCTGCTGATGATTCTTGCTCTTACTGTTGATTACTTTAACGATGATGTCCATAAAATGTATTTCAAGCTCGCAACATTTTCGGCAGCTTGTGCGAGGTTCGTGGGCAGCAGGTTTCACATTCAAGAATTAAAACGACTACAAAAAACCCGAATAAAGATATGTATTCAAAACAAGAAATCGAGCAAAAAGCAAATTACCTTTTCTTCTCTTTTTTTTTTAGCTAAAGTGCAACAAGTGGCAGCTGCCCTAGCCTATGCCCCGCTCAGTGCACATTAAGCAAAAACCTATTCAATAAGCTATGCCCCTCTCTCCCGCTATCTCTTTCTCTCTTTCTCTCTCTCTTTCGTTTGTGTCAATCTAATATTAATCAGCTGCTGCCCACACACAAACGATGACGTTTTCAATACACATTTTTTTATAATATTATTAAAATATTTTTTTTTATATTTCTATTTCTTTGGCTTTTCTATTCGCTGCGCCACGTTTTGTGTGTGTTTTTCGTTTGCTTTGCTGTTTCCGTGCAGTGAACTTGCTACTATTTGATTATACACACACACACAAACACACACACCTACATGGTAACAGGTGCATGCACACTCTGGCACAGCTGAATAGGTTGAATACAGCTGAAAATTCAAATATTTTTAATTATAATCAAATAAAATTTCATTGTGAATGAAAAATGAAAATAGTATATATTTATTTTTTTTACTATTTACACACACTCATATACATATGTATGTCAAAAATGATTTATATTTATATCAGTTTAAGTAGTTGCCTTTAGAAATTTATTTATATATATTTTTTTTTGTCTATTTGTGCTCTCAACTCAAAATGTTTGCTCATTTATTTGCTCATAGCTTTATTTATCTGTTTAGGAGGTCATTGTCATGGAATTTGTTTATTTTCGTTTCACTCGCCGTTTAGAACACTTTGAATAATACATATGTAAATATATATACAGATGTATGTGTACGCGTATAAATTCATACAATTATACTGACCGAAAATTGAACGTCTCACAAATATATGTGTCACTCATTCAAGTTTTGTGTGTTTTGTGTTTTGATTTTGTTTTGCTCTAATTTAATTAATTATGTTATTTACACGGAAGTTTCCATTACCTGTAAAATTTGAGCTTGCTGTTAAAATGGGAAATTAGGGTGTTATGGTTCTGCCAAATGAAATGTAGCCGGGGGAGGGAGGTGTATATGATTGATCAGGGTGACGAGCTGAACCCCCTCCGTCTGTCCGTACGTTTGAGCCTATAAAAGCTAGAGACTCTGTTTGTAGGTTCCTTTATAGCACTCGTAGATCGAGTTCGCATCAGAAAAATTGATAAACAATAGTTTTTTTACTGCTAAAAACGGTATTGAATTGGATCGAGAGTCTCTCTTTGCATTTAGAGTCATAATCATTTGATTTTTTGTTTACCATTAGAAGTACATTTGGTAAGTAAATTTAGTCAGTAAAATAAATTGCTTTTAAATTTTAGAATTTTATCTAAATTTCTGTTATTTTTTATAAAATATTAAAAATAAAAATACATCTGATGGCCATGCCATTTATTTTCACAATTCAAATTAGGTTATTATGCCTGTTTTCATTTATATTTATCGGTAAGCCATGGCAATTATGTATCCTATATACACATACTCTATAGATTGTATACATACATATATGTATGTATGCCAGATCAATGATTACTTTGTTTATTCTTTCAAGTCGAATCTGATCAATTTGAGACATTTGAGGATGTCAGCATTGAGGATGTTCCCTTTCTGGCCTCAGTCCGTAAAATCCGACAGGACTCTGTGGCAATCGGCAGTGGACATATTTGTGCAGCGACTATTATTAAAAATCGTGTGCTTCTTACGGCAGCTATATGCATATATGGGTGGGTATAGCTGAGTGAACCGATTGGCTATTGGCTATTGATATTGAAGATATGTTCGGCAGAAAACAACGAGAAGATCTGGTGGTTGTTGTGGGGAGTACGTTCATCAAAGGCATAAGTCCAATGATGAAAGTGCTGAGAGTCGCCGATTGGCGATACCATGGATTGTACAAAATTGGGGAAGTAGCCTACAATATTGGATTGGTCTTCACCTACGATGATCTGAGCCCCACGATGGGCTCTATACCATATCTAGCCCTCAACACGAGGACTGTAAGCCCGCATAGGAAATGTGAACTGTGTGGCTGGGGTGGACAAATTGTAAGCGAAGAATTAGATCTTCTATATTGATTCATTTGAGTATCGCTAACCAAACTAATCAATTGCCTTCTTTCAAACTTAGGGCGTCATGCAAAACAGTCCTACTCATTTTTTATTTACTCGGACTACTGACAAAATGTATTGTTATACGGCCGCAGAGGCAGCCGGTGTCATGTGCAGCTACGTATTTTTTGCCATGTACCACTTCGATGCAGGTGCCCCGCTAATATGCAACGATACACTTACGGGCGTATTCATCGGATTTATTAACCCCAGTATTTTGTTGTATACGGACATTAGAGTTTTTAGAAAATGGATAAACGCAGCCATTTACATTCAATTCAATGGAACTATGCCGCTTCGCTCGATTTGCTTTCATTGGCCACTTATTTTAGCCATTGGCATTTATTTGGCCACCAACTAATGACGTAAATGTAAGTGATTTTAAGTTTGTTTTTACTGTACGCTGAATAAGGAAGGGTGGAATGGATGGAATAGCCGATCTGAACAAGTTTAAGGGTATCGGCTAGTCGAACACTTATACTTGTTTAATAAGATTATAATTTTTCGTAGAAGTTTGAAATATTTCATTTGAAACATTCTAGATCTTCGCTATGTACATATTATATATATATGTTTATTTAAAAAATTCCTATAAGACTTTATTATAAGATTGTCTTTATAGACTGTTTCACAACTAACAATTCTCATCACCCTATCAATAGAACAAATACATATTTCTAGTCCAAAACTGAAACAGCTCTGTCGAACCCCATAAAATATCGTTTAATAAACCTCAGAGTCGACGTGACAACTGTCAGCGCTTGTTAAGATGAAACTTGTTGTTCTGTTGCAAAAAAAAAAAAAGAAACTTTGTCATTTACCTTTATTTATTTCACCTTTTCGGTTCACTCAACTTGAGCTATATGTCACAAAGAAACAGATACGGAAATCAAATAAACGCGACAGAAAACAGCGAAAAAAAAAAAAAAAAACGAAACAAGCTAGCATAAAAAAACAAGCGAAATACGTTTTCTAAGTGACAAAAGGGGAAAATCTGTGATCTGTGACAAGGCATACGAACTGCATTTTCCATCAATGTCACAGACTTGGCGACCATTCGCTGAGTTTTCCATTTTATATCTTTGCGCCTGTCTCTCGCACACACTCGACTGTATATCAGCATTATCATTATAGGCAATAATTTTACAGCTCATTGAGATGTGCAGCATACATTGCGTCAGACAATAAACAAGATGCAAAAGTATCTGATATTAAGATAGAGATTTATATGTATATATATACATATAATATACATATATCTCGTTTCTTGTCATGCACTCTCATCAGCATCTGCATTAAGTCGCCAATGATTAATTTTCGCATTGTTCTACGGCTGAAAGTCGCATCTGTTGATGCGACAATAACCTCGCAGACGGCCAGAACAGGCGGTTGGCCATCTGGAGACATGACCAAGCCAACCGCCCACCCGAAATAATGCAATAAGCCTCAATTAAATACAAATTTATTGTAGGCTGCGCCAACAACAGTCCCCAAGTTAATTTATACAGGCGTATGTGTGTGCATGCGTGTGCATGTACATAAGTTCATAAATACACATAGCTATACTGGGCATTTATCTGTTTATATATCATTAAGAACTGCCTGAATTGCACGCATCTCACACAAGTTTTACATTCAACAAAACTGAAGGGCAGCAGTCGAGCTATTTCTGTCTGCATTGAGTTCTTATAGCTATACATATGTACTTATATTGCTTTATATAACTGTATAGTGGATATGTCATTATGTGCAGGTTGTTTGTGTTTTAGAGGTGGACAACATTTAGTTGGAATCCAATTCATCAGCTGATAATTCCCTTTTGTTGAGTCAGAGCAACTCTTGCACATTGTTGATATGAAACACAAATTAATATTAAATAAAATATTTAATATTTAGTATCATCTAGTTCCACTGAAAAGAAAAAAACAAATATTTTATCATGATTATTATTAATTAATTATTATTAATCAAACTAAAGTTCATTTCAAATCAGCCCTTAGAATAATAGATCTGCCTAAATAATAATGAAATGCTTGATATATTAAGAATTTTTGCCAGCATGAATCAATATGAGCAAATGGAATTTTTGCATCAGTCATCATCATCTCATCTCCCACCTAGCTTAAGCGCAACTACTTCTTTAATTATTGGTTCTTAACTGCAATAAATCAAAAGTACTCTAAGCTAAACTTAATCCATATCAACTAAGATTTATAAGTTTTAATTGATTAAATAACTAATCAAATAAATTGGAAAATGCCGAAATACTGACTGCTTCATGTGTTGATTTAAATGAGAAAATAGAAATTATATAAACGTATAAACATCAAATAAAATGTGATTCAATTTAGCTTTCGTTTCATGACTCTCACCTCCCAATGCAATTTGATAAGCATTTATTAGACCCAAATCCAGCGTTGTCTTGGAAATATGAGCTGCTGACAGTTTATTTTTATTATCGCTTCACCAAAAGTTCTTTTATTTACGGTATAGCCCTCGACTCCAGTGGACTGAGCTACAATTTGTGGCCTGCCAACCGTTTCCAGCACTTGACTTGGGTTATCAACAGCAGCAGCAGCAGCAGCAGCAGCAGCAGGAGTAGCAGGAGTAGCAGCTGGAGCAGGAGCAACAGTAGCAGGAGCTTGAGTAGAAGTCACTTTCATCAAGTCGAACTTGTGCGTCCCTTTTGACAAGGCTTGTTATTACTGTCGACCCATATTGATTTACATATGTATTTGCAAAAACACACAGAGAGACAAAGAGAGAGAGAGAGAGAGAGAGAGAGAGAGCCAAATATGAAGAGCCTGCTTATAAGGCTTATGTTGAGAAAACGTCAACGAAAGCAGCTTCTGGGCAAACTGTTTACTTTGGCTAAACGCACAGAACCAGCAAATATTTGGGCTATGACTCAGCAAATGGCAGAGCCGATGGAGATGGAGATGGAGATGGAGATGGCGATGTCTGGCAGTAGTTTGGGCCAGAGACCCTCAAATATACTTAAATTCAATTTTGATGACTCTCTGTGTGAAGAGCAAAGTGTAGCTGAGTGCCAAGTGCTACATGTGTGTGTGTGTGTGTATGTTCATGTATGTGTGTTTGTTTGTGTGTGTGTGTGCGCGCACTTGACTAAACTGCTCGTATTGCATTTAGCCCAGTGCCTTGCCCTGATCCAAAGACAACAACAACCAAAACCGGTTTCAATCTACCTTTATTAGTGTAGTGTATATGATGTGTGTGTGTGTGTGTGTGTGTGTATGCATTATGCGATTGCGATCGCATCTAATATCAAGTTCAAGGTCGCTCGCTGTAAACGTGTAGCGCTGGCAACGTTTTCAATCAATTTTAAAAGAGCTTCCTCTCTCTCCGCTCTCCGCTCTCCCTTCTCACACGCTCTGTCTCTCGCTGTAATTATTGCTTTTCAAAATGTATCTGCCAGTTGCGCTTGATGAGTTGGCCAGAGCCAGAGCCAGAGCTAGAGCCAGAGCCATTAGGTTCTCACGAATACACCCACACACAAATGCCAACGACTAGAGCAGAGTCGTTCGTTAAGTATACGCCCCGTGTGTGTTTGGCTGCTGGCAGGAACTGTGTAATAGCCATAAACAGGTGACTAATCGTGGCAAAACGTTTGCTCGTAATTGGAAGCTGCATATTCTATGCCAGTTTGGTGCCAGTCCGTTCCAAATGACTCAGTTGCAGTTCCAGCGAACTCGAGAACCAGAAGAAATTCACACTAAACAAATGCTCGAATTACTCATACGCACCGCATGGCCAAAGTTGCTCAAATTCAATTCCAACTAACAACTGCACAAATTTAACCAAAATGTATTCTATCTGTCACACACACACACACACACACACACTTTTACAATGTTTATACGTAATTTCACTTACAGCAATACAAGGCTTTTGTGGCTTACATAAAACATATATTTTATTTAGATGTATTAAATAAATTGCATAAAATATATTTTTATATTGCATGTTTCAGCAGCCAGCTTAAATTCATTTGCCAACAATTCGGCAGTCATCAGCAGCTCTATTTGCACAGCAGCTCTACAAAATCTATCTCTCTCTCTTTCGCTCTCTCGCTCTGTTTGCTTGAAATGTATCTTCGGTGCCCAGCTCTTATCTGCTGGCAATTGTCGGACAGCTTTTTCGCAATTGTACTTCATTTGAACCTAATTTGTATGCAACACATACACACACGCAAGCACACACACACACACACGCATACACACTCAGCGAGTGACTCGAAAAAATGCAACAGCTGAGAATGTTGAAACAATTCAAGGCAAATAATTATTTTCCATTTAAATGTTGTCAATAAATGTAATTTAAGGCTAAGTCAATTGCTGCCACACAGGCAGCTGCATTAGATAAATTTACTTCCCTTTAACAAGAGACTCTCGAGCCGAGCAGAAGCAGCTAGAACTAGATAAGCAAATGCTCAAAAGATGTATACAAGAAATTATTAAAAAGATTGTTCAAATAAAACCGAAAACTATACAGTAAAAATTAGTAAAAACAAAAACAAAAATCATACTCATAAATAAATTAAATTATTTATAATTTCAGGAATTCTTAGCCAATTGCTTTGATATGTGAGAAAGTAACGAAAGTCAAATGCATATTGGCTTGCAAGTTACGCTGAATAGCAACAGAAATTTGTTGTTTTTTAAAGAACAAATATGAAACACAAAAACTTTCACACACACCCACACATATACATATACATATATATGTATGTGAGTCAAACAAGTGAGGAAAATGTGGAAAAACCACAAACGAACGCTGACTAAAAGCCAATTGTATTTATGCAGCGCATATAGTTCCCTTTGTCTGTTTGTGTATGTATGTGTGTGTCTTTGTGTGTATTTAAATAGCCCTCGCTCAACTTTGTGCACAAACTTTACAAAAAAAAAAGTAAACTTTTTAGTTGAGTGAGCTGAAGTTGAGCTGCTTTATAGACGAAACTCTATAAACACATATTGATTACAATAAAAATAATATTTAAACAATAAGTACATGTATTGCAATGCGACAGCAGTTGTATATTTTATATATTATATTTGTATATATTTTATAAGGCTTTCGCTACAGCATTTGGGTTTCATTTCCATTAGAATTGAAGTATTGCAGTTAGTCCAGGTCGGTGGCTTTAGCCTCAGGCAAAGAAATTAAACTTAAAGCTTTTTGCTTCCATTTTTGGAATAGGCAAAAATCAAAGGCGAGTCGAAGCACGTGCAGGCAAAGCAGCTGTCAAAATTCACTGAATATTCAATGCAAACGAGCTTGTCGGCATATTTGAAATACATGAGTACCAGCCTAACCCAACAGACAAATCGAAAATCAGAACTGCGTAACCCGCGGAAATACCCAAAAAAATTAAATTTGCTCTACCTTTTTAAAGAGATTTCCTAGAAATATAATGATGTTACTTTATAGAAAACTATTATATATTATATATTATATTATTAAACAAATAATCAGTTTATTTTAATCTAAAAAGAAATTCTTGGAATAATGATAACAAACATATGCATATGTTTTACAAGGAAATTTATAGGAATTAAACCCATATTAAACATAGAATATATGTTGTATAAATAAAATTAATAGGACAAAAAATTCAATAAATAAAATAAATAAATAAAGCAAAAATATATACATAAATATTAGGGCAATTAAAAAATTATAAAAAAAAAATAGTTCAAATATATAATATAATTATAATTAAATAAATATTGTAAATAGGACATTTTTTAAGTGCAGAAAAATCTATATAAATCTATATATAAGCAATGTAATATAATTAAATATAAATAATTTAATAAGCATATTCAAAATAACTAAAAACCCTGCAGGAACACGATTTGAAGAACATTATTTTTAATAGTTCATAATTAAATATAAATAATTACTACATCATTTAGGTCATCAATTGTGTCAACGTAAATTTTCCTACGCTAATCATGAAAATTCTTGTCTCAATTTTCCATTTGGCATTTCCATTTGCGGCCTCGACAAATGTTTGCACTCGAAATAGTAGTCGCTGCTTGTGTACTCTTGTGTAAGGTTTCATTTAGCTGAGAATATACACATGTATGTGTGTACGTACATATGTATGTATGTACGTGCTGTGGCAACGAATTGAAATGGAACTTTTTACAGATCGTTTGGGCTACGCCTTTTGGCTGCTGTTGCTCGTGTTGTTGTTGCTTTGGAATGTTTGTTTGCCTTTGGTTTGCTAGCTGCTCTTTCAGCTCGCTTACAATGCGAATATTTTCACCAAACACACACACATGCATGTTGCTTGCTGGTATGGGTGACCATGAAATATTCAGACAACGAGCGCTTCCACTCAGCCGATTCCGGTCTCTTTGTGGACCTGGCTGCGACGCAGATTGACGCTTCATTACAAGCAGCGTGTTATGCAATTCGGGTCCAGAGCAGAGCAGAGCTGAGCAGAGTCTCTCTCTCTCTCTCTGTGTGTGTGTGCGAGATAATTTGACGATGAGGCGTGCTAACATGTGCCCGCGGCCGGGCTTAGTGTCCGACTCTGTGCACAGCCATTGGATGGCTGCTTTTCATCATGCAGCGAGTGCATGTGAGATCATCAGGCAGCTAACAAAAATTCTACGTTCTGTATTCGCCCCGTGGAACGGGCCGACAATTGATGTTGTTGTTGTTGCTGTTACCGCTGCTGCTGCTGCTGCTGCTGCTGCGCTGCCCGTTGGCTGCGAAGCGTAAATTGCAATTATTTCACATGACATGACTTTGGCAGCAGCAGCAGCCGCAGCAGCAGCAGCTCTGCTCTGCCGTCAGGTGCTGAAGTTTCTATTTGGCTCCCCTCCCCCTTCCCCCTCCTCTACCTGCCGCTCACTCCCAGCAGCACTTCAGAAATGTGCAAAAAAGTTGGACCTTGAGGTTAGCGCGACTAATGCGCGACAATTGTTGTAGCTGTTAGCAACAACTGCACAGAAACCAAATCAAATCACACACACAGAGCCACACACACACACACTAACACACACACACTCGCATGAAAGCCGAAAACTCTTTGCCACAGACTTCTGATGCTAAGACGAGCATGAAAATTTGCATAAAAATATATGTGCATACATATATATCTTTTGCACTTGTGCGCTAAACGAAACAAAGATTCAC
>NW_022046068.1:60017-98449 GCF_001654015.2 Drosophila navojoa | reverse complement strand
TATATATATATATATATATATATATATATATATATGTACATATGTATGTATGTATATGCAATATGCTGATAAGGGTTAAGAGCGAGTATAACTGGTCGAAAGCAGCACAGCCAGCGGTCGTACGTGACCCATCCGAACGTATACTATTTGCAAGACTGTTGCCCCAAACAGTTGGCAATAAACTACAGAGCCACAAGTATGCAGCACACACTGCAAAGCTTGGATGTCTAACACACAAGAGATTTAAGGTTATATATACCACGTGCATAAGAAGGGGCTGGAGCCTCGTCCCCATTAATAAATGTTACACATAAAAGGCATCGACAGCGCGGCAATTGCGAAATTCAACTAGCCACGTATAAAATATCTGTTCCGCTCATATTCATATATCATATAAAAATATGCATTTGGTATATGTAGATACATATGTGCGTATCATATTTAGTTGGTTTAGTTCAGTATCAAATTCTTTGTTATGTCAATTTCTCGAAGAGTTCAGGGTAGCTCGAAGTAGAGCATTGCTTACTCGTATTTCTGTTTTGTAAAGTTATTAGCCAAAATAAATTAAAACTATGTAAACAATATATTATATTTATTTTTACTCAATTTATAAACATTTTTAATCTGATCCATTTCCAAGCATTAAAACAATATAAAATTTATTTCTTTCTTGATGACGCAGTCATGAGCACTTCTATTGATAATTTTATTTGTAGGGATTGTCTGGGTTAAGCAAAATAGTACATCTGTTGAGGGGTCAGGCTTTGGTTTCTCAGTGCCCATTATAAAACCTGTTAAAATATTCTTTTTTTTTTTTATCTATTCTATTCTATCTTTGAACTAGTCATTATTGAAGTGTGCTTTTTTAGTGATCTTAATGGAGCTAATACGGAATGCTGACAACTCAAAGCTCAAATCAGTAGTACATCAGGTCAAAAACCAATTGAGAGCCAAATAAAACAGAATATGATATTAAATAATTGAATGCATTGCATAGATTATAAGACTTAAAAAAAAAAGTAAGAAAGCTGTAGTCGAGACTGCTCGACTATCAGATCCCCTGAACCCTTCGAGAAACTGATATTTCATCATAATAATCATGATAGCTCTTTGCTTCTTTCTGCTTACACAAGAAATGCACACACTCACAGACACTTATACGCACGCACATACATACTTGGGTTGTAGTGTGGGCTTCATATGGGAACTTAATTGTTTAATAAATTTTCTTGTGAATGTACCTTCTTCTCGTGGATGTACTTCTTCACTTTCCGATTATGATCATAACATGGTTATGTATGCATTTGCCAAAGCAGAAGTCTCTAGTATTTGCAATACGCCTTTTACAGAATTATGGATGACGGGGTGGATATAGGGGTGAGGGATAAATTTTAACAAAAATTGAAATTGTATAAAATAATGCATCTTAATATATATTTTACATTTTGAGACGCTATCTTTAAAGATGTAGGAGATATAACTTTATAACTGTTTTTGGAGAAGTTTTTATTGATAAAAAAATAACGAGATGAGTTATAGTTTCTTAGTGATAAGCTCGATATCCGCGCGATATATACGAACATTATAAAAAAAGTTCTCTAAAAAAAAAGTCTCTAGCTCTTATATCTTCTAAGATCGATCGTACAAACATACGGACAGATGGACGCACGGATGGACGGAAAGGGCTATATCGACTTAGCTCGTCATTGTGATCAAGAATATATATACTTTGTGGGGTCTGCCACGCCTCCTTCTGCCTGTTACATACATTTAAAAAAACCAGTTTAATGGGTACAGGGTATAAAAACAAAATATTGCGTTTGTTATTTATGAAAATAAGATTTTCTTCTTAATAATTTTATGAATGCTTGCGCTGGTCTACGTTAATCGGGATTCAGTCGAGTCAACGCACTATATCATTGAAAATGAATATTTCAAATTAAGCTTGCTCTAAATAATAAGGTATGGCTTTGTCGTCAACGTCTATAAATAGCCGTTAAATGGGACTCCAGTTTGTTTTGTCAGAGCTCTAATGTCTCAGGTAGCCTAATTAGCCAACCAACACATCTACTAACATATCTATACATATTTATTGGACCACTTATAGCATATATAGTATACAAACTGATTGACAAGAGAATACTGAAAAAGCACGCCACTCAATCGAATCACGGCACAGAAGTCACAAGTCATTCAATTTGTGGAAGGGGCTTCAGCTCCTGTCAACTGTCATATGCTGTGGCTGGTCAGAATGATGAATGAACTGGCTCACAGCGTGAACTAAATCAAAAATTTGAACAGGATTCTGCTGATTGCTGCACTTTCTCATCTCTTTTAATCCCCGCCTGCTGTCGAGGGTCATTGGATCACGCATTTGTCTCTGCCTGAACAACAAATCGCAGAGTTTCTTATTTCTTTCAAAATAAAACAAAGTAAGAAAATCAATCGCCATACATACACACTCACTGATGTGTGCGGCACATTAATCAAAAACTCATTTTGGCCGACCAAGGTCCTGGGCAGAGCCTTCTGGTCGCTGAGGAGCTGAGTGTGATTAGTTGTTCGTTAACCCCGCTGCAGTTCAGTTCAGTTTAGTTTTGGTTCGGTTCGTTGCTTTTGGTTCGACGCGTTTGGGTCTCGATTTTAGTCTTTGGCTTCCGGTTTAAATACTGAATACTCGTGCAAATTGCATCCAATTATTCATATTAAAGGCAACGCATTTAATACTCTTGACTCTTTAGAAGCACAATAGGTGTATTAGTGTATTGTATTGTCTGAAAAGTCGTAAAGATTACTTTTAAAATGGGAATATCTTTGTATAAAACATGAATATATATTTGTTGAATATAACATTAACAGAATATATGTACATATATTTCAATTTCAATTTGAATATCATAGTTTGAAGTGGATTTTTGGGCTGGTTCAAGTAAATCTTGAATATCATTGGGACTTAGTATATATAAAGATAGTGGGAATAGTTTATTTGAAAGTTATAATCAGTCGATTTTTGTATGTTATAATATATTTTATATTTCAAATTAGTTGAATTCAAATAGGAAATTGGATCACGCATGTGTCTCTGTCTGAATAAATCGCAGAAGCTACTTATATAACAATAGAGTATTATGCGATCGGTACCAATGTGCGTTAGGTTTCTCGGTTCTCGGTTCAACCTATTAAATTTTGCGACGTGAATTTATGTAGCGGCTGTCGTTGGCTCTTGCTGCGGTTCGGTTGCTCAATCGAGGTTCGACGCAATCAATTAATTTCGAAATTCAATATGCTACCTCTACTCCTTTGGCATTAGATTGATTTAAGTCTAAGAAAAAATCCATTGTAATACATCAAACACAAACAGGCGCTCATTCATTATTGAAACCTCGATTATAGTTACACGTGAAAAGTAAACAACAATTGCGTCAGTTGCCGAGAAGGGCAGTCAAGCGGCAAATCATCGGCAAAGAAAGATGGACAGAGTGCTAAAGCTGAATGCTCGAGATCTTTTGGTATGTGCCTCCCCTACTACTTCACATTGGCGTACAGTAAAATAAAACACAACTAAGATTTTAATCCAATTACAAGTCCAGATATAAACAAATGTTCATTTATATTAATTATTTTTGTATATGTGGGTTTCTTCTTCTGTATTTTCTTCTTAATTGTATCTGCACATTAAAAAAAAATTTTTTTTTTCTATTTATAGCTTGTAAGGTTCTCTTCATTCACATTATTCATGGTCCAAACGTTTTATGAGGTTTATGAAGAAAGGCAACAATTTTCGCCAACGGTTGTTTACTTTGTACTTGAATAGCTAGTTCAAAATAATTTAAATATCCAATCACTATTATATATTTAGTTTTCAGGATTTGCCCCAAATGCTTTCTTATAAACGGAAACGTTTGATTGCATCAAAATTAAAAAACTTTTTTTTATTATTTTCAATATGTTCGTTATTTCGGCTGTGAATTACGTAAAGTCTGACAGTGCATATGGAGTATGTATGTATGTATGTATATATATATATATATATATATATATATATATACATATATGAATTCATTAAACTTAAACGAATAATTACAAATAAAACACAACATACAGCAAATGAATGAAAACAGAGCGTGGGTTACAGCTTTATCCTATAACTATTGAAGATAAGATATTCTTAGTTAACTTTTGGTTTAGCTCGTCCACGTCCCAACTTCTTAGCGCGTAGCTTGGACATATGGGACATAACCATAAAGGTGCCGGGCAGGGCGAGCAGGAGCAAATAGACCTTTAGGAAAAGCACCATGTCAAATGTCCAATTCCACTTGTTGGGCATATCGACACAAAAGCGTTTCGTTTCCTCAATGTAGGGTATGCTGCGCAGCAGTATAACTCCCTCACAGACTAAGCCCATGGGATAAAGCGGTATCCAGATGGTATAGCGCAGCCAAGTAAGCAGACCATTGTCCCTCTTAACCAGCTGACTGACATAATAGGGATAGCTACGGATAAGAATCAAATGATTCAATCATCAGCATACATATACACATATATTGTAATGGCATTTACCGCACTATCTCTACAAGCGACCATATAACAAAGACGTAGAACACCACCGGCTTGGCATGCATACGCGGCTCCATTTCGATCATTAGGAAGAGCACAAAGTTTCTTCCAGAGATTTGAAAGAAGGGCATCAAGGGGCTGCCCTTTGTGTAGCCAAACAGGGGGTGCATTACCTCCAAGTACTGCATGAGCTGCACAAATTTGAACGATGTTCCCACATATTCGTACGTATGCTTCATGCTCTCCGACCCGTCGCGTATGTAGAGCACACCTATTATAAGCAATATGTGCAAATACCCTACAAACATTGCCAGGTTGTAGATGATCAAGTAAACTTTCTTCGCATGCTCTGTGGAGGAGGAAAAAGAATAAATAGGCGACGCTGATTAAATCACTCCTTTCTCACCTTTCACATAACCGATTTCCTGCTTCTGCAGTTTGTTATACTCTTCCATATAGTCCTCTCGCACATCTCGTGCCCCCTCACTAAGGTCCCCATCGTCCTCCGTCCGCCAGCGATCAAAGTCAATGCGAAGCCAGTGCGGCTTTTGAGGCGTTGCAATGAGTCGCTGCCACCAGGCCGGCTCTGCTTTTCGTATATGCAACTCGATTTTATGGTCGGTGACTGAAAAGGTCGCCGTCTCATCATCGATGGGCAGAAAAAAACGCATCTGGAATTTATAAGCATTCCGACCACGTGCTCCATGCCCGTTTGCAGCAAACGAGAGTGTTGAACTGGTAAACTCTGCAACGACGCCCTTAATACAAACAAAAGCATCAGGAGCCGGTTAGATTTGCTCGGCTAAAAAATATTTTACATTATTGATTTTTCTCAGTGACCCACCTGCGCATCTTTGAGGTCCACCTTGAGCAGCAGCTGACTTTTTGTTTGTGACCAATACACAAATGGACTTAATTCAGTTGGGGCCATTGAATTTGCATTCGACATGGGCGACATAATTTTTGTTCGTATTTTTAACTTCTGTCGGCGAATCAACTAGGCGCATGGTACGCAGCTCATACTTGCAGCTTAAAAACTAAATGGAAGCTGTACATCTCTTAATTGTTCAAATTCATTTTCCCTCTTGCTCTAGTAACACATTGCTTTTAGAAATTTATACTCCGCGTCTTAACACTTTTATTAAATAAACTTTTCCCTAAGTAAAATTAGTGTTCAAACACATCACAATTGAGATCCTTGGAAAATTGCCAGCCCTTACGATAGTTGTAAGCGTGTATCGATTACGTAAAAGCAACCCTGGTTGGAGGCACTATCAAGCTAACTGCTACAGCACGCATAGCATTCAACTTGAACTTTTGATATGCGCGCCAACATTTAAATTTAACTTCAAAACTAATTTCTATAACCCATTGCCACATGTTATTAAAATTAGTTGTGAAATTAAATTTAAATGCAATTAGTAGACAAAACAGATGCGCTGGGTGCTCGTAGACTACGTCAGAGCCACAAGCATTTCGTCACCGTCACCGTTTTTGAACAAAACAATGGAGCATACGTGTTATAGGTCAACTTTATTAACTATATTTAATTTTTGCTAAACTCTTTCTCTCTTATTAACATTCTTTTACTTCGCAGCTTGAACGCACAGATTTCGATATATTTTATGCACAAATAAAAACGAAGCAACAAAGATCACGAGCAAAATGTTACGTTTTCTCAAGAACCGTTAGAAATGGCCTAGACAACACCGCCCATCGCCCCCATCTACATATCTAATCTTCCGTATATGTACATATGTGTTTGTGTGCGTACCTATGTATGTTTGTATGTGTGTGTGCTCGCTCACAGTAATGACGTCATGCTTTCAATATAGCTCGTTCATCAGTTAAACATGTATTAAGGTAAGTACAAAATATGAATATTTAAACTTAATAATCCGGATAAACATCGTAGCAATTGCAAAGTTCTCAATGCATTTCGTTCAATAGATTTATTTCCTATTCGAGTCCACTTAATATATGTACATATTTGTACCGTCTTTTGAAATAAATTTACTAGCTATCCATCCGATTTGTACATTATATTTATTACATGAAAACATTTTATTTATTATCGAATGCGCCAAATAATTCGACGTCGCTAGTTAATTGAATGGCTTAACAAACTGATTCATTTCTTAGTTGAGGTAAGGAGCTGCACACCAGTTTCACTCATCTCTGGTTCCTTTGGTGTTTCGATTTACATCGTTTCTCGATGTCAGCCAGATTTTCTCTAATTTAATAGATTCAATTATATGTGCTCGATCCCATCGTCAGCTCTGCCGACAAAATAAAAAAATCGTGGCAGATATAAGTAGCTGTCTAGTATTTGAAGAGAATTACATTAGGACTACTTCCGCTTCGCTTTTAATTTCTTCTGTTTGTTGTCGTTGGCAGCTGGCAATGGCTAAGGTCAAGTAAACAAATGGCTTTAGCAGGACAGGTGGCAGGAACATTGTTTAGAAGCTGCCATTGTTACACACCCAACACACATACATTCGTGCATACACAAGTGCATGTATGCATGTATGTATGTGTGATTGCGTGCTCACATGACTCCAATTATAATTGTCGGCCAGAGCAGAGCAGAGCGGTAAATGAAATAAAAGTTACACTATACGTAATATCCTGATACATTCACAATGCAATATCAATGTATCTATAATATATGTACATATGTCCTTATCTATGAAAACATATATGTACCTACTTACATACATATATAATACATGCTTTTGTTCTGATTCCAATTTGGTTCGCTGACCACTTGCCATTTTAGGACTCCCTTATAAATAATCTAGAATAAAAGAGTAAATAATCTGTCACGGATCAAACTTTATTTCTGTTCAGACATTTATATATTTATTTTATTGAATAGGGCATCTTACAGTCAGAAATGCTTTTTATGTTGCATATTTTTTAGTATGTTTCATAATTATATTTTAACAACAAATATAACATTTCCATGTTTTCCGCTTGTGAGTGCGTCGCTTTTTTATTTGTGCTACCCACTACATATTTTCTAAATTGGGCATATTGGTTGAGTGCGAATACATGGGGCACGAATGCACCAAATCATCCACCATACGGAAATTTCAACTGTTATTAGAGTTTATATATTATACTAATAGAAGAAACAAATCAGGGCTTTATATTATTATTAAATAATAATTTTGAAGATCTACCATCAGAAAAAAAGATTAGAAGACCCAAATTACTAAAATCATATGGATTTTAGATGCTCTATAAAAGTATATTGCAAGCATATGAAGGAACTAGCATTAAGGAGCACAGGGTATCTGGCAGGCTTTACATGGCACTAAGCAAGATTTTCACTTGTTTTTTCGTTGTTATTCGAATTTGGGAAATGTCTTGCGCACGTGTTGGTGAAACTAATACAAACGCACACATACACACACACACACGCAGAGAGACACAGCTGGCAGACAGTCGCGTCGGGCATTAATATTAACGTTAAGGCAACAACAACAACAAGAAAAACAAAAGACTCATCAAACATGCAGAGTTTAGTACGCAAACACACAAGCTCACACACACACACACATACAACCACAGCGTATATAGGGAGACAGTCAGTCTGTGTATGTGTGTTAGAGCGGGACAGCTTGATGGCTTGGCCATTTTGTTTTGCTGTTGTGACTTTTCCGGTGCGTTTCGCAGTCGCTAGCTGGCTTTTCCGCCGCGTCGCTTTTCAGTTGGCAGCGAGCGTTTTCTTCGATCAAAACTGCGACCGCTTCTGCTGTTCATTTCCACTCTGAGTTCGATTTTGCGGTTTCTGGCTTCTGTTCGTGTGTGCGCGGTGTGAGTGGAGCGTGTGGTGCGTGTGGTGCGTGTGGGGCAGCCATGGCTCTTGTGGCGCACCGCATGATGCTGTCGGCGCGCACTCGCCGCACCCATCAGCAGGTGGCGCGCAATAAGGTGGGCGTCTTGCTGGTGCCCAGCGTGGCCGACTACTACAGCAGAGAAACGGAACAGCCGCAGCAGCAGCAACAGCAGCCACAACAGCAGCCACAACAGCAGCTGCAGAAGCAGCAGCCTCTAGCCACGCCCACCCAGCTGGAGCTGAAGACCGGCAATGACAGCAGCGATGCGAAAGTAAGTGCAACACGTTGCAGTCGCAAATGTGGCTCAAA
The DNA here is from genome assembly GCF_001654015.2 of Drosophila navojoa. Next base: position 89,738 of record NW_022046068.1, on the reverse strand, counting down.
TGCAATCTTGTTGGGAGAACAAGGGGAAGAAGAGCTCTGAGCGTTTGCCAACATTTTCTGCATTTCAACTAAAGTTGATTTTAACCATACAATAAAAAAGAAGAGTCAAAAGGATGTGCATGACTTGTTAATACTCTGGTTCATGCGAAAATGCTGAAAACAAAGCAGCTTTCCGTAGTCGGGAAATATAAATGTTTGTCTTAATGGCCTGAATATTGACTAAAAGGAAAGAAATTGACTAGAAATTAGAGAAGAGTGTTTACATGAATATTTTTGATATCCTTTCTGTATTATACATTTTCAATTAAATATTTCATACTTTATCATCTGCCTTATGATTGTACGCAAACATCATCTCTCCCTCTAACTTCCTAAAATGATCGCAGCATCACTTTAACAGATTTTCGAAAATTTATATATAAGAAAAGTATTAGATCAATTAAAAGTATCGTTGAATTGTAAAAGGGGGCTTACGGAATTATATTAAACAAGTTCAGTGACGAAATGCGCTTGTTCAGCTATTTAATAGAACACCGTCTTATGTATATGTAGTTTATAGGAATGAACCACCCTCTAAAGATATTCCGATCTTCGCACAGCTCTCTATTGTCACTATATATATATGCACATGCCTATATTGAATTACACACTGTTTATACCATATAAACATATACAAATTTAAGTTTACGAAATTTAATATGCCCGTTTTGCACGTTGGCCGAACGATAACATAACACCCAACCATGAGAATGTTTATCTAGTTCTCTTTTTTTCGCTTCTCGCTTGTCCCTTAAGTTTTTTCTCTTCACTTTTGGCTGGCGCCAACTTTATGCGGCTCATTGTGCCTAGACTCAAGTTGCTTTTGTATATCTTGTGATATTTGTTGTTGTTGTTTTTCCTCCATTTCCATATCTCTCCCATATTGTGTTGGTGCTGGTCGGGACTCTGCTTGGCTTGGGGTAGTTTTGTTTATTTTCAGAACAAATCTTTAAGTAAAATAGAAGTTAGCTGAAAAGAATCTTGGCAAACATATATATATATATATATATATATATATATATATATATATATATATATATATATAAATATATATATATATATATATATATATATATATATATATATATATATATATATGTATATATATATATATATATATATATATATATATATTAACATGATAAAAATATAATTATTTTAAGTAAATTTTATTTTATACACAAAGATCATATACATAGAATCCCCAGTTTCATAAGATGTTTAGATTATTACTGATTTTCTCATACGAGTCCCATATATTTATATTCGTGCATAATCAAGTATTTGCAAACTTGTTTATTCTACTCAAGCTTCTCATAGATTACAGTATATACCTATGTATGTACATATACATTTAAGTACGGAATATTTGTTTATTTGAGCCCAACGCGCACATATTCTTTGAACTTTAACCATATATATTATTATTATCATATTATATATTGTTGGGTACATAAAAATGTATCGTTTATTTTGTTGTTGTTGTTCAATTGCATTTGTCAAAGTGTCTGATTGACCAATTGAATTATTGATGTGGGCAGTTCGTGCGGGGCTGGCGATAAGCATTGAGGCAATCCAATGTGATTCGATTTCAGTTGCGTTCCGAGCCACCTCCCTGTTGATTACGCCGGCCCAACTTTCTGTTATTGTCCCAAATGGAATTTTTAATGGACGCAGCGTTTAATAGGAAAGGTGTCGCCATTTGTTTTGGTCTCCCAACTGCATGGCAATGAAAACGAATCATAATTTATTCAATCGAATGTAAGCGCAGACTGAGCTGATACGGAGTTTACTAATCAATAGAGGCACTCTACATACAGAGAAAGTCGGTTTCCTTATATAGTGCAACACGTTGCCTAAGTGACAATGGACATCAGCCAATAAAATAGGAATATGTTTAACTATTTGTGTCTATTTGACGGGACTCCAGCGAAACATTTCAGCCTATTGACAAATTATATTGTTATACGTTGAGATATTCAGGCTAATTGACTGAAAGGTCAATATATTTTTAGATGGAAAATAACTTATAAATAAGTTCCAATACTAGTTACAATAAAAGATACCCAGGAATATAATTTTACCAATAACTTTAGTTGGAATTTATTTTATTCTTATACCCTGAACCCATTGAAACTGAGAAATCAGAGTATAATGGTTTTGTTAAAATGTATCTAACAGGCAGAAGGAGGCGTGGCAGAGCTGGAGACTTAAAATTTGTTCAATAATGTTCGTATATATAGCGCAGTTTTGCTTTAAAAATCGATAATTTATTATTTTATTTTATTTATCTTTTTATTTTGTTATCAGCAATCCATTCATACCTGCTCCATCGCCAAATTTTAAATGTAGATCTATTTTGTGTATTTATTATTTGATTTTTAAACTTACCTCACCTGTCACCATTAAATTTGGAAAAGGCGTATTTCAATTGCTAGAGACTTGGCTTTAGCGAATGCATATACATATATCTATATTATAATTATCTTCTGAACGTTTCATGAAGTTAGTCCGCCCACAAGAAAAGTTATTAGTTTCCCATAGCAAGGCCACACTGCAGCCAATGCTAGTTTATGCCTGTGTGTGTGTGTGTGTGTGGTATTATACATGTGCAGGGGATCTCGTAGTCGAGCAGTCTCGACTTGAGCTTTCGAGTTGTTTATTATAATAGAAATAATTATAAATGAATGAATATATAATAAAAAATAATAGAAATAATAATAGAAGAAAGTTTTAAGGCACTTCAATAATTATTAAATTATTAGGGTAGTGTAACGTCTGGCATAGTTTTTCCTGCTCAACTTGAATTTATCCATATTTTAATAAATTTGTTTAGTCTATGCGTGAGCTATTGACCCAGAGCAAGAACATTTACACACACCAAAATATATTAGCCGGGACAGTTACCAAAAAGCTTTCGCGAAAGCTCACAGAGTTCACAAGGAAAAGAGCGAACCACAAGGAGCTTTCGAGTATAAGAGCTTTAATATAGAAGTCTGCATTCATATCAATCGGCAGTATGATTTCTAGGCTTACTATATCGGATCTCGTCTAATGAAAAGTGATAAATGAAGTTAAGTTAATGGCATTTGGAACGGAATTGCTTTTGTTTATGGCAAACGTTGATCGTGTTCTATTTGTTGATATATGTATATATACATTTATATATATCAATAATATCAATTGTTTGTTTTGCCTGGAAATTGTGCTGAGTTAAGTTGCAGCAACTGCCGTTCGAAATGTTTCGAGTTCAGTTTCACTCCACCAATAGCAGCGACAACTGGCTGGACGGAATCGAACAAGCTGGCCAATTCATCGTCAGACCTGCAGATAAAACGCCTCGTCATCATGGACAACAGCAAGGAGCAGCAGCTGGCCGGCCAGGAGGTCAACAAGATCATCACCCAAGCGGCACTGGAGCACGAGAAGAAGAAGCAGCAGCGGTTTATGCAAGCCCAGACCCAGAACGTAGATCCCAGCAAAGTCGCAGAAAACAACAAAAAGACCAATCAGAATCCGTCTTAAATACTTTAGAAGGAGTACATTACCTACTTGGCCTGTCTATATATATATATGAGTATATATGAATACATATATAGCATATGTCAATAAAATCGAAAAATAAACGCAGTTCGATAAGTAATCTCTATAGGGCTGGAAACGATGAATATAGTATGCTTTGCTTTTCATATCTAGCAATTCTAGTCTCGCATTCAATCAGTATGCATTCTGGGGATAGTCTTGGAAAAATCCTTTATTGTGACGTTGATCTGATGGGACCACTGGGTGCCAATGTGGTCGTCGATGGAAGGGACGCGGTGCAATCGACTGTGTTGACTGCTGAAGAGCGAGGGGACGTTGAGATTGACTCGATTGTGAGGCAGGCGCACGAGGAGTACGAGGAATTCGCATGTAGGCATGGCATCGCAGAGATGCCAAGGCGACTTGTAACCACGACATGGCCGTCAGATGAACCTGCCAAACACGACTTGGATGACCTACAGCAGTTGATGCCCAACAATGATCTCAAAAATCTGGCTTACTTGCCTTTATGAATGGGCTGCCTTTGAGGAAGGTCATGTGCATGCAACAGGGACATGAATTATTGAGAAAGGCCCATAAGAACTGACGCACTTGAGATCCACAAGCTCAAGAGCAAAACGACATGTCAAAGACATAAAATCCAGCTGTCAAAAACTAATTTGAAGCCCAATAAATAATTAACTACTGAAAGGAACTGTTTAGAGCGTGTTGCCGAAGCAAAAATACTCTACAAATATTTGGGAAGGCATTCAAAGTTTCCTTCTTAATATACATTATTGAAAACTAGAGACATATGTATATGGCTATTTTCTGAAATATCCTTCAGATCCATTGTAATCCACTGGAGCCATATAATTAAAAATGCGATGATTATGAAGGCGCATGAATAGTTGAGTCCTTTATGCATACTATAGCTGTAGCAGGACCAATTGTCATAATTTATGCATCTCGATTCAGCCAGCGATTTGTTCCTTTCTAAAACTTTAATTAAGTTTAACTTATCTTTGCGTTACACATGAGACAAACACCTCTCACTCTCTGTCGCTCGCTGTCTCTCCCTTGCGCTCTCGCAGAATAATCTCAAATATGCAAATGAACTTGGCGCTGGGCACTTCGAATGCGGCTTTACGCCCACACTCTCACGCACAAACACACACTCCTTTACAAACATGCATTTCGGTCATGTTTACAATGTCAGCTAGGATAACATGCGCACACACATACACACAAACGCAGACACAGACACAGACACACACCTACACTTACCAAAAGCGCGCTCAGTGCAGTTGAAGCTTTTAAAGAGAGAGTCGGCCTTTGCAATGTCGGGAAATTAGGGCAGAGCACCAACAGCTGTTCGTCAAACTGAAAAAGAGAGTGGGAGAGAACTTGAGAGAGCGCACGCATGCAACGCCCACTCACACATAAGCACACCCTTAGACGCAGCTGGCTGAGTGAGCGTGCATGAGCTTTTAACGAGTCGGTCGTTACCTGCCATCGCTACGTCTATAAGTATGTGTGTGCTTGTGACATGTAAACAAAGCGCGAGCTCTACTGCTGCTGCTGCTGCTGCTGCTGCATTGCAGAACGACTGCTCAGCGACCGAGCGACCCACTTCGTGTAAAGGCTTTCAATTTCGTTCAACCTACGACGAAGGCTACGAATGGCGAATGGCGAATTCTCGGCTTCGCTTTCAATTTCGTATTCGTAATTCGTTGCTGGCCGTTGGACGGCTCAGTCGTGTTTTTGTTGTAGCACCTCGCGCGTGTCTCGCGTTGTCGCCGTCGTCGTCGTCCCCGTCGTCGGCGTCGGGACTAGTAGCAGCAGCAGTAGCAGGACTTAGCACAAGGAGTGTTGTTCCGGGGCTGGGTCCGCGTTCTCGCCAGCCGCGTAGTGTTGCCCAACAACAAATAATTACAAAAAAATATAAGAAAAAACAACAATAAATTTCTATACATTTTTCTACTCGTATGCAATAATAAATGAGAAAAATTTGTAAACGCAATTAAAAGTTGTTCAATTCAGTGCAATTCCAAGTGCAATTCGCCAATCCGTAATTAAGTTTTAATGCCTTAGATATGTAGAGTATGGTGTATTAAATTACAAGTAACAACAAATAATATTAAAAAGAAGATATGGAAACATCGCCTTATAAAAACAACAACGAAGCTCGTTAATAATTCACATGGCTGCCGATGCGAATCCTTTGAATAATAATGCTTCAATGACCGTGCAAAAGTATGTGCAACACGAATCCCAACACACATCCGCATATAAATTAATATTTTTTAGTTTCACAACGATAACAATAACAAAGAAAGTACAAATTGCCTGCAATTTTATCAGATCGTCCGCCAGGACATTGACTCTGCAACGATAATCAACGATATTCAATCAATATCAATATATTTACATATATCATATTTTGATATGTGTATGATGTGTTCATTTTAGGTCCAGGAAATGGCTGGAAAAGCTGTGTAGCAAAATTGTAATTACAATAGAAATACATTTGTAAAAATATATGTATGAATATGAATAATAAATTAAATATAAATGTTATAAAAAATAATTATGAATTAAATAATAATTATGAATTAAAATAATGCTTATAATAAAATCGATCAATTATTAATTAAATCTATCAAAATAACAATAATTTGATATAAATATATGTAAATATAAGCAATACAAAATTGATATAAAGTTAATGAAATTTAAATTAAAAATAATTGAAAATAAATATAACCAATTATCAAGGAAATTATATAATATTTATATCAACAAATACAATATTTATATAATAACACAATAATTAAATGAAGCACTCAATTTTTAGTAGCTCTAGGAATCTATTCTCCTTCTCCTTCTCCTTTTATGCATTTGCGGCATGGGCTAAAAACGAAAGTCCGATATCTTTATTATCGATATTATTGAAATCGATAACTAGATTATTTCGTACTGGATCCACGCATGCTATAGAATTCTTGTTCACATGTAAACAAAGTGATATCAATGTGGCTTAATCAAGGCGTCCTTTGGCCCTGATCAAAGTACTAAAACAAAAACAACAACAAAAACAAAAAACAAATTTATAAATAGAAATATTAGCTAATAATATAAAAATAATGAAACAAAGACATACATAAATAAAAAAATCAACTGCCATCGGAAAGCATGCAAAATAAACAAAGAAGAAAATATACATATATACGCTTTTACAGTATATGTACATACATATAGAATGGCGGCAAATTCTGCCACATGTCAACAACAACAACAATAGCAACACGAACACCAACAGCAATAGCAGTAACAACAACCACAACAGCCAACCAAACATCAAAAGTTTCAACAAGACAGCGTGAAAAATGATAATGACAGCCGCAACTGTGGCAAACAGCCGCAGCCCAATGCGAAAGTGAATATGTACATATGTATATATGTATGTATACATATATACATATACATATATTGTGGGGTTACATGAACATGGAGCATATAGTGCTCAGATCTGCTTAGAGTGTTTCGGCTGGGTGGAGTACAGTTAATTACCCACACATTGCATTGATTTTGATTTGTTTACTCTGCATTAATTGCCAATTACGGGCCACCTTTGAACAGCCCGCACATTGCGTATACGTAATGCGAGAGCCCCACTCGAGGTGGGCTGGCTAGCTCCCTCATTTACAAGCAATTACGCTAATTTCAGCCACTTGATTATGGGTTGGTCCCAAAGAGGAGAACAACAAATGCAAATGCCAAATTTTTGTTTGTCCCAAGTTTTCTTCAAACTTTCACGCGAAGCTTCTGCTGGGAAAATTCCCATTGAGAGCAACTTTGAGCTCAGTTTGTTTGTTTGTTTTTTGGTTCTTTCGGTTGTTTATCATCACATGTTTCACCTGCACGCCCCTAGTCCAAGCCACCCTCCTGTCTCTTCTGCAAAGTGTTGAGCCATTCCGCAGTGTGTGAATGTGTCTGTCTGACACCACCTGACTCACCTTTGGCCTTTTTGGCAGCCTGGAGAACTTTAAGCGCGCTTGCCAACATGGCACGAGTGATATAATAGCATGTAAATATAATTTGACTAAGTGAGACATTGGCAGAATCCACAGTGTGTTGTCCGCTATGGTCATCTGAATCTCCAAGGTATTCTTAACTGCAAGTAATGAAATTTCGTCCAAAAATAACGTCGAAAACTGAAGATAGTTGATATAATAAAATGGGAATAACGTTTTTGAGCATAGTAATGTTGATTTTGCATTTTTTGTATAATTCTATTAATTTAATGGTTGATCGAACATTATTGTATATCATATATGGAATTCTCTAGCATTGCATTCCGCGTCTCTTTTAAAACGGCACTTTATAGAACCGTCTATTATCGGTATCATATTTTATTGAGAGCCACCGTGGTTAATGCTTATATAAATATTATTCACATTTCTCTTTGGTTTTGTATACATTTTTCGATTTATTTCGATTTTTGGTTTAGCGGGATACAAATGCAGTAAGTCAACTCGTTTAGATTACTACTTGGATCCTTATCTGGTGGTAGAGGAAGCTGAGGGTTTTTCTAAGATACATGCATATTTTAAGCGAACTGTGTACGACATTCCCTATTATTATATTGTATTCCCTATAAACTGCTATTTACTCAAAGTTTTGACCATACAAGTGGAATACATTGCTTACATGTAGTCAGAGATCCGAGTTTATCAATGGGCATCGCGTAGAACCGATATTCTCTTTTCCTTTCGTGAGCGAGTATACAAAGTTGTTGCTATTGAAATTATTTTGAGAAGTTTTCAGCAAAAACTAGACCAGAATTTGACCTTGTCGCACGCGTATTGCAGTGTCCAGGGTTTTTTTTTTTCAGTCTATAACCTTTGGTCAGTCGACCTTCAAGGCATCACTTGCTTGCTCTTTTGATTTGCGCCTCCTGCTCCTTCTCCTCCATCTCCTCCTCTTCTACTTTCTCTTCAATTTGTTCGTTTCGTGCCTGCGAACCATATTTCAAAATTCAATTTTAGCCACATGGCCGAGCAGCCAGAATAGTGCACAGTATCCAACAACACTCAGGCCCAACGCATGTGTGCGGGGGCTAAAATCTGGCTGGACTAAACTGGCTTGTGGGCGTGCCATTTGTGTGGGTGGCAACAGCCCAACGTGCCGGCTGCGTCAACGAACGTGGCCATAATTCAAATGATGCGCCTGCTAACTACTTAATGTTATTAGTTATGTCTTTGTCGGCAGGCGTTGCCACGCCCCCATGCAACCGCACAGGCAGACATTAAAAAATGCCCATGTGTGTGGGGTGTGTGTGTGCGTGATATCCTTGCCGCTTTCAGTTAAGTTTATGCTGATGTTGATTACAGATGCGACTGCGGTTTTTGGCTTATCCCTTATCGCAGGGTCTAATGGATTCGTCATTAAATATGATTTTGCAATTATTAAAGCATGGTCCCAACTGCTTCTCAGTTAATTATGATGCACGATACAGAAAGAGAGAGAGAGAGAGAGAGAGAGAGAGAGATCTTGAATATGCACTAGTATTAGTGAGAATGTCGACTGAAAGCAGCTACTTGAGAGCTCTGACGACATTTGTGGAGCTCGAGTGTGGATCGCATGAATGTGGATGCTAAGTTCACTGTGCATTACTACAAGATGCTTCCTTAAATTAGTTTTATCTGAAACTTAGTTTTACTGTCATGCAAATCAAATGACGAAATAAGAGCACTCGCATTCCTCTTAATGTGCACAATAACATTAGAATGGAGAGAGTATTTCAATTTCCTTAAATATGAGAGGAGGCCGCGTCTTGTTTTGCTGCCTCCTCCAGCTGCCATCGCTGACATTTTGTTTTCAACGTTTGCTCTGAGGGTTTGTCCTTCCTTTGCTACTTCCACTTCCACTTCCACTTCCACTTCGACTTCTATTTTCTTTCTTTTTTGTTCTTTTAGTCTGTGTGTCGCTGGGCCTGCGGGAGCTGCAGGTGCTGCATTTAAAATGAAATATGGCAGACGTTTTTGCGGCTGAGATAAATGCGACGCAGTTTGTTTGCGTTTTACGTTTCTGCTGGCTTGCTTATTAGATTTGGCCATCTTCCTTCCAGGGCCTGCTTACTAGGATCTAAGCTACATAGTAATTGAGCTCGGCAATCGAATAATTAGAATTGAGTGCCGAATACGTTTTCCGTTCAATATTTAAATTTATTTTCTGCGAGCCATCTAATTAGAGGCCATCAAATTAGTTAAACAAAAACAATTTTTTGACTAGCTTCAAACTCATAAAGTTATTTCGAAGTGAATACAGCTGAAAGTGCTGTTTTTAATTTTCTACTAACTACAGCTCTACAGCTTCTCTCTCTCTCTCTCTTACTCGCTGTTTCCCCTCTCTCTCTCTCTCTCTCTCTCTCTCTCTCGCTCTCTAGGTCGCTCATCCATGAAGGCAATTAGCTTAAATCACAAGCACTAGCAGCCAATCAGGCAATGTGCAGCACTTAAAAACTTTGCAAAACTTGAAATGCTATGGAGCACCCCGGAATACCCGCTCCTTGGAGCCGCCTCTGCAGGGTGCGCGGCAACTCTTGCAACGGGGTCATAAAAATCTATGCGCCGTAACTAGCTCTTGGCAGCTCTTGGCTCTACGCCTCAGCTTCTTCTGTTTGCCAGTGCATATGCATTAGGTGCAGCTGGATGAAAGAAGAAAGAAGAGAAAGGGAAGCGAAAAAGAAAAAGAAAAGGGCATCAAAACTCAAGTGCAATGGGTCTCAATTGTAGCGGCTCGTTAGATTTTAAAGCCGGCTATTTATCAGGTGGGGCACTTTGTCTGTTGAGGTTCGAGGTTCGGGTCGGGCTCAGTGGAATCAAACAGAAAGATTATTTGTGTTTGGCAAATTTACGCTTATCGCATCGACACTGTGGGCGGGCAAATGTTTTATAATGAATCAGCCCCAGTTTTAGCCAGAGCCAGAGCCTCAGTCTCAGCCTCAGCCTCAGCCTCAAACTCAGTTTCAATCTGCTCTCATCCCGGACTTTGGGTTGTTTATGCGCGCAACTTGTGTGGAGATCTACTGAGATAGGCCTGTCATTTATTAGCTTGAATTTGCATTTAAGCCTCTGGCTCTCAGCGCCCAAAGGGTTGGAGTGAATGTGGCCTAAGACAACAGCAGTTAACATTTCTGAAGCTGAATAGCCGGCGACCCAATGTGCAAGCTGTTTGGCAGGGGTCTCATTTATATAAAACACTTGTTCCATAATTAAACAGTGGAGCTTGGCGCAGCGAAGTCACAGCTTGAACAGTGGATTGCACTAAACCTTTTTGTTTTGGTTTTGTTTCTTCAAGTAAGAGCCTAAGAATATCTCATTTCATATATGTATATGACCTACGTGCACCTGTACAGTATTATGTTAATCGAATAATTGTTGTTTATTTTACGTATGTGTTCTGTTGCTGTATTGACAACCTCTTTACTCAGGCTTCACTGTAGCCGCTTCTCAAAATGCGCCTCGTTTTCGCCGTTTTTAAATGCCAACAGGCCGTAATGACTAAGCACCTAATTTACAGAGCGTAGACTCTGAGCTACGGCTAAGCATTGCTTTAGTCAATATGCCACCCAAAAAAGCCCCATTACATTCCCCCATCCTCCACCCTCTCCCCATCCTTCCTGCATTCGTGCCCACCTCCCGTTAGTCCCCTGCGCCGAATAGGCTCTTGGCCTATGCGAAGCGCTTTGCTTTGTTCTCCCTGTCCCGCAGCCCGCCGTAAACCTTGTTTGTTGCCTACTTATGAGCGCAGCCCACACACACTCGAGCTGTTGTGTCTGTGTGTGTGTGTTGTTGTGAGCCAGGAAGCAAACACTCTACGCTTCTTCTTGAACGTACACATTTTTTGTTTTTTTGTTTTTATATACCCTCTTGGCATTGCCGAAGGGGGTATTATAAATGTCAAATGTCACTGCAAAACCTTTTTGAAAAATTCAACCAAGGCTTTCTTCGCACTCTTCTAATCGAAACATTGTTTCACATAGACTAAGAATTGTATTAAATGCAACATACATAGAATAATAATAACAATAAATATTGCAATAATAATAAAATAAAGCAATAAATAATTTTCAGCAGCTCGCGGCGGCTGTCAGGGTATCTCATGGTCGGGCATCTCCTAGTTGAGTCGTTCTTCTTTGTAACCGGAGGCTGCAGCCTCACCCCCGGGCCTCTGAGGCTGTATTCCGCCCTCCGACACCGCCAGGGTCACTTTATTTCATATTATTTAATTTTATTCTTTTCGCTTTTTAGCATTTCTTAATTTGCATGCGCGAGGCTTTTGTGTCTTTTGTCCTGTGCATTTCGCATTCGCATTCGCATTCGCATTTCGCATTTCGCATTTGCCTTTGTCGCCTGCACTGTGAATATGTTAATTACAAGAAACCAACTACAGCAAAATGTAGTAATAATAATTAAAAAACGTTGCACGTGACGCAAATGCAAATCCAAATCAAAATGCAAATACAAATGCGAGTGTGGCAGCCTTCAAATTGTTGACCATGTTCTCCTGGCTAATGGCAGAAATGAATTGGCATCTGTCGTGGCTGCTGTTCCGCCTAATTGGGTTACATGCTCCCTTAAGACACACATGGGCGTGGCAGCTGGCATGTGGCATGTCTAAGCGCTGCAAGCGCATCATTGCCACTCACCTTTAGCCACCCACCTTTAGCCAATGACACGTGATGGTACTTTGGGCACACTCCATGGAGACACACTCACCCACACTCACACACACACACACCTCTCGAGATGGACATACATAAACAGAACCCCAAGAGCCGGCGCACACGAAGATTACTTCTTGAGGTCGCATCTCGCAGTCTGTCTAGTCTGTGGCACTAGCATTCAAGAGTTGACGGATTATTTGCTGTTGCTCTATATTATCACGGTGAAAGGTGCAAATCAAAATGTTGATTAACCAATCTAAGGCCTTCAGATTAATGCAAACCAATCTTCAGCCCATAACAGAAAATCGCATGCTTGTACACACTCTGTTTTGGTTTTAGCTGTTGAAATTGATATATACCAATATTTAAATACGAATATTACTTATTAATAAAAACTATTTTATATAACACGGCCACTTTCCGAATCCCCAGGCTGGAGAACACACCAATTGTAGAGATAATCAATAGCTATAAAATTATTTTTCAAAATGAAACAATTTTTTGGTATTTGCTTAGCACCGTAATGGATGTATTTAAAAAACTGAATGATCGTCATTAATTAATACATTAACAAGCAAAATAAAGGACTGAGTGAGGCTAGTGTCCACTCTTTGTATGAATATCTTTTATCTGTGGGTTTAACAAGGAAGTTTTGGGGACAAAGCCTTGATATGACTTTCTCGATAACTACTTACTATCAACTCACTGACTAAAAGGAATTTTAACGTCTATACATTGCTGGTCAGTTTAGTTTCAGCAACTTAGGGTTGTATTTTAGTATTGTTGTTGACGCAAAGACAATATAAGACACAAGATTCGCACTGACTGGCTGCTTCGACAAGCCCAAACACAAATCCCTCTACCAGCTGGCTTTGGCTTGATCCCAATACATGTGTTTACAATGACCCAGCACGTAAACGAGTAATACATGTATTTATATAAGCATTCCACTCACATGCATAGATATGTATACATACATACATACATATATTTGAATGTATCTGGCTTTGATCGAACTGTGAGAGTTGGGTCAACATGCACAGCGAATCGAAGCGTCAACAAGATAGAATTTTGTCATTTAGCATTTAACATTTGCATAACGCGCTGCTTTTCCGATTTTCACCTGGCTGCCTTCACCTGCCTGTGACTGGCAGCTGACGTTCTCAGCGTGTCGAGCGGCAACGGGGCAGCAGGAAATCAGGACATGCTGTGCAGCAGATAACAATGACAATGTAACGTGGCGCTGCTTGCTGTCGCTCGATGTATTTACACAGCAATTTATTTGTATAGCCGAGGATTGCTCCACGCCTCCTGCTGTGTGCACAGGGTGCAGTTGTGGCATTATCGCGCCGCATGTCGCTGATTGAATCAACAAGTCCCGCTCGCTATTAATTACTCCGTATTCATAGCCAGAGCAGGCTGCTTCGAGAGGCTTGTCTTTTGTTTCAATGGCCCTGGGACTTCAGTGGGAAAATCAATCATTCGCCAAGTGTGTCAATATGTCAAGCATTCTTTTTTTATGCTGACCCTTGTGGGTCGGGCCGCTTCTATTGCTGCGTGTCATTTGGTCCGCTCAAAGGTTATATATAATATTTCATCTGCCTCCACTTTCGATTTGGATTGTGTTTTGCCTGTCTAAACAAAGCTAACCTCATTTTTTATTGGTCAACAAAGGCGCCAGCAGCAGCAGCAACAACAACAGCAACAACGACAACAACAACGAAACTGACCTCAATACACAAAGCAAAATAAATTGCGAAATTTTTACTCAGTGCAGAAAAGGATGCAAAATAAATTCCGAGTCCCTTTCCGACACCCACCCACACAATAAAAAGGTCAAACACAGAGAGAGAGAGAGAGAGAGAGAGAGAGAGAGAGAGAGAGAGAGAGAGAGCAGAAGCGGTTTCCGAAGGGGTACGGGTCGTGAGGTGGGCGTTACGGAAGCGGAGTCAAGTGCAACTGTTTTGCAGTTGAAAGGTTCAAGAAAAACTTCCACTTTATGGCCGTTGGACAATCATTGGTATACAGAGAGACTCTTCATTACAGCTCGGGGCCATTTGCATTTATCTTGAATATAATATATAATATTCTATATTATCGATTCGTAGGTCAATCCAGCAGGCATCTATGATAAAGTTGAGGTGGATATATAGATATGTTTAATAAGAGAATAAAATCCAGAATGTATGTGGTTTGCAGCTCGGCGCCATTTGCTTTTGGTATATATATATTTCTTTAATATTAGCCGATTATTTGGTAAATCTTGCTAAAGCTGAAATGGACATAAATATTTTCTAAAAATCACTTTACACTAGGACATGCCTGGACCCTGAAAAAACTGATACTCACACCATTAAAGGATGCTTTTATGCACACATACAAACACACATGCGCACATTCTGCTAACTGCGCAGCTTGCAGCGGCTGCAGCGGCTGCAGCGCTGCACAGTGGACTATATCATGAGAACTTATTTATTTAATAACTTCTCTTGTACTGAAGCTATCGTCATTTGAGCATTGGAATGTGCTAATCACCATGTGTGTACTTGTAACAAGTCCCTTGAAATAGGTTTTTTTTTTAATTTGGGGAAAGAAGGACGTGGCATCCAACAACATTAAAAAATCTTATTATTCGTCATATGCTTCTGTACAGTAAGTCTGATATTTGTAGTATTCAAATTTCACTTAAAAGATATTATCGATTGTTGTCGATAAACATGCATTTTTCAAACCTTAAATCTAGTGAGTGTGCTCAGCATTGGTCTTATCTTATCGCTGAGTTTGTTTCCTATCGTATCGCTGAGTTTGTAAGGCTCAACGTTTGTGTGTTACATAATTCATCTGTCTATTTATAGAGTTCATACACTTGACCCTCATCTTTCCCATCGCACTACCTGCTAGCGTAGGAGGGATGTATACGATCTTCGCATATTTGTATGTTTATGCCTGAACCCAATAAATGGGATACGTTATCGAAACAATGTGATGAGGTCGTACTAGGTTTGTGGCATACACGAGTATACGCATCAAATATAAAATGTCAATTCCCTAATTCTTATATCTGCTCAGATCTCAGATCAGACGGAAGGACAGAACTGAATCGACTCCCTGATATACATATGTATACATTTTATGAGATTTACCAAGTCTCCATTCATATGTGACATGGACTATACACTGATTTCCCACACATTTAAATAGGCTTAAGTCGCCAATAAACAAACTTAAAAGTTCGTGATTAGCTCAGTGGTTTGTAGAGCCCAAGTTAAACAAGTCACAGCGCAGTCAAATATCAAATTTAGTTCCAAATGCTTTCCTGGGCATCATAAAATGCTGTGACTGCTCGCATGGCTGGGCAACGGTTTTTTATGCAACACTCGGCAACTGTTGCTTACTCAACAAAATCAACTGTAACGGCGACACTAAGCTGCGCTGCAACTGCAACTGCAAATTGGGAATGGCAACTGGCCCATGGCTGGGGAGCCAAATGTAGCCATTAAGGCTGCACATAAAAGGCAATAAACACAGTCGCTTCATGGCGTTCTTTATGCCACTTTGCAGCGGGCTTTAAATGCTTCGAGTGTGGCGATGTGGGGAGGTGGGGAGGTGGGGCTGTGGTGGGGTCTCAGAGTGAGCGACCGCTCGCAGGAAGCAGCAGCACCACCACCAGGGGCAGAGGCAGGGGCAGGAGCAGTGCCGCCCCAGCGACTGCTGTTGTTCTGTGGTGCTGTAATTTATGTTTCTCCCCCTTTGCTGCTGTTGTTCTAGTTGTTGTTGCCTTTATTTGATACTTGCCTGGACTGCCTGCTGCCTCTGCCTGTTGCCTTTCAGCCTATTGGGCCATTGGTCATGGCATAGGTGCTTTGTCTTAATCTAATGCCCATTGCGCCATTCCACGGGCCTTAACGGCTTCAATTAAGCAGAAGTGATAGCATGTGATGTTATACGAGGACCAATGGCCGCATACATATATGAATCAATAATATTATATTATGTATCGATGTGCGCGTAGTGAGAAATAGCCACACAGTTGCTGTGGGCGTGAAGATGGAAATTGAAACAAACTCATCTAATAATAATCTATATATGTATAATAATCGAATTACTGCTTTTCATATTTTATTTAAAGTTCTTAAGATCCTAAAGGGAAACAGCAAACTGCGAAAATAATATAAGCTATTCCAATCTATTGTTATTTTCTATATTTGCAATGTCAGAGAATAGTTAGAGGTTGGTTTTCGGGTTTCATAGACTATTATTGGGCATGTCAAGTGGTGCTAGTTTTCCATTCAATGTCAGTGGCATGAGCATTCGAAGGCTATGGTGTAGGAGGTGCCAAAAGTGGAAGCCTTTTATGCCAGTCAGCCAGTTGGACTCCAGTATTTTAATTAAAAATGTGCCTACATTTGATATCAATGCTGGAAAAACTTATGAATGACAGCAGCCGCTGCTCTGCTCTGCTCTGTGCTGCTCTGCTGCAATATGCGCCCTTTCCCCAACGAAATGTAGGACTGAAGTGCGGACGACGATGCATAGAAAACAAGAATGCAAAAATAAGTAGTGAACAAATGGAAAAAATAGAAAAACGCGAACGGAAACGGAAGTAGACAGCGAGGCAAGCGACTGAAGCAGGAGCAGACAGCTGTAGCGGAAGAGCAAGACGAGGCGTAGATAGCTGCTTATCGAGGCAGCTCCAAGGAGCAACAGCAGGAGAAGCAGGGGCAGGGAATTGCGTTTGCCACTTGCTCCACTTACATAAGAAATCAAACGTTCTGTTTGCCAAAAATATCAAAAAAGGCCCCAAAATAGTTAGGGAAAGGGAGCTACGACGCGCCGTTGGTCGTTGTGGAAGCTCCTGGAAATAGTTTGCTATCAAATTGATATGTTTTCTTGCACATGGAGCGCGTGCCAACAGCAGCAGCAGTAGCAGGAGTAGCAGCGGCCATAATAAATGGAAATGATATAATAATAATAACAATATAAACAGCAAAAAAGTAAACGTTTAACATTGCGATAATCAATAATATTTCCGGTTGCTGGCTGGTTACAAACTTATCCGCCGTACTTTATACACATGCAAAGAGAGTAACGTATTGCCAGTCAGCCCTTCAATGTATGTATGCATGAGTGTGGCGGGCGTGTGTATGCGTGTGTGCCAATTCTATTGGCACATTTGCATGGCAATGGCTTTGAAATTGTTTTGTATTAAATTCGACGAAAACCCAACGCCCTCGAGTGCTTCTCAATATGTTCTCAATATGTACTCGACTCGCTCCAGCTCTTGCTCAACTTCGTTACACTCTCACTGTCTCGCTCCCTCGCAGAGTAATATTGACAAATTGACAGTAAGTCGCAAAAGTATGCAAATAGCCATTGGAAATGTCATCCACCTGTTATTGCCTTCTTTTCGAAAGCTAGACATATGATTCAATCAAATTCTAGACATATGTATTGCATCATAAATAGGTCGTGTTTAGAGGGAAATTTATGAAAATGCCAAGAAAAATAATAGAATTTAGTGGGTCTTATTGGCAACTTCATATATTATCATGTATGTATAATCTCTTAACTGATTCATTTTAGTGGGCCTATCGATTAGATATATATTACTTGTGGTATGCCTTTCAATGCTCTATCCCATCATAAGATCTGATTATACTAGAATAGAGCTGCTCATCCATGCTGACTATAACTAATATAAGATACTTTATGCTCAGCTCTTCTTTTCTTTCATAATGTACATATGTAAACATAACATATATGTCACAGCCCGGCACAATTCACAATATACAATTAACTTTTTTGGAGCTCATAATTAGCCGTCGAATGGCTGCTTTTCATGAAACTCAACTGCTGCCTGATGTGAGCAGCGTTTCGTTGGGAGCCGAAGTAAACAAAACGCTGGCCGCACGCCACAAAAGTCAACTGAAAATAAATTTAAATTTTAATTTCAATCTCAACAAAACGCGCACACACAAAAGCCAAATGCGGCAGCCAGCCAACGTCGATTGGCGAAGCTTGCTGCGTAGACAACTTTACGTGCCACAGCTGCCACTGTTGTTTCTCTCTCTCTCTCTCTCTCTCTCTCTCTCTCTCTCTCTCTCTCTCTCTCTCTCTGTATGTGTGTGTGTGTGTGCTCACATCTGTGTCTGTGTTTCACTGGCTGTGTGTGACACGCATTGGTAGCTCCCTGCTCGGGCGCCGCCTTCTCGCATATCACTGCATGCATATTGCACGGCTGGCCAAACTTGCGCATAAATGACTCAATCGAGGGCATTCCCATAAGCACAAGACTCCGCTAAAACGCCAAATTTAATGCGAAGACTTGGCTAACTTGCATACAGAAAACCAAATTGAAGTAGGAGGCGTGGCAGATCATACAAATATTTCTTGTGCAGGTTGACGAGCTGAGTAAATTTAACCCTACCCGTTAGTCCATGTTTTTGAACGCAGCGATCTTAAAACCTATAACAACTACTGACTTTTAATTTGTTGGGTTACTCGCTTTTTGACTGTATTTTGAATTACTTTTTTCAAATAATCAAAAAATGTATATTTTAAGTTACATTTGAAATCAAAACCGGTATCGAAATTAATTTATTTAATTATATTTATGATCTGTAACTCATCCGGTATTTATGCTGAATCTGCCATGAATCTGATGTGAAATGTGTATATATCAGGAAAATAAACGTTGCTTTCCATATAACTAAATTATGGTCTCTCGTATCCCAATACTCCACGTGAACCCTACGTGAGCCCTACGTAACCTTAGGCTACTAAAGTTTTTAATTGTATTATATATTCGTCTCGGCTTACAAGTGAATCCTCACAGTATCTTGAGATCTTTATCTGTAAGAATAAATGCGGCAAGTACTATATCGGATATGACAAACCCCATTACGAAATAAAAATCTATATTCAAATAATATATTATTTATAGCTCTATAATAATGTAATAATCTGGAATGCAAATTTCATAAATTTTATAAATCCTCATGAGAATCAGAGAGATTTTTGGAATGCCCAGCAGTCTGAGGCTTGTTTGTGCGGCTAAAAGGGGAAGACACCCTCTGTGTGTGTTTGTTTTTGTGTGTGTGTGTGTGTGTGTGGCTGTTAGATATTCATGCGCCATGAATGAATAAAGCGAAATCGCTTGGGCTGCTTTCTACCTTTAGCTAAATGCCCAGCTGCCTGACTGCTCATCTGGCAGTCGCATGACGTATACGCCGCGATGTCTGCCTGGAAATGCCAGACCGCTTTCATACACAAAGTCTCCTGTGGCCGGTTCGTCCGTTCGCTCGATTTGCGTAACTATGCACAAGTTGACTCATTCACATGTGGGTGGTTCTGTGGGTGTGCGGTGGTGCGATTGTGTGGGTGAGTGTGTGTCGTGCTTACGCTGCGAGTGGGTGGGTCTCTTTTAGCTATAATGCCACACTGGCCTGACCAAAACAGCATCAGGCTGTAATTATCCAGCTTGCATAATTTGGCCTCATGTTTTGCTCCTTTCTATTTGTGCTTTTATGTTCGGCTTACTGAGTAGGCGTCTGGCCACGCCCAACGCCCAACGCCCCACGCCCCACGCCACACGCCACACGGCCCAATCTGCTATTGGTTTGCAATTGTATTGATTTTTTGCCAGCCGCATGGACTGTTGAATGCCATTCGGTAGCATTAATTGCTGTCATCTAAATTCATATTACACGTGGCCCCATTTTAATTGCCGTCCAGCACGCGAATACTGTGTACATTGCAAATAATTGCCAGAACTTTCTAAGCTCCCGTTTCATTTATCGCAATTTACTATTGACATTATTCTCAGTTATTCCAAACACTTACAATGCAGCCATGAAATGAGCTCGTTTTGAAACTTGTTCTAAATAACCACAAAAAGTGAAAATTGCACAAAATATATATGTATATACATCTTGCAAGGTATGCAAAGTTAAATCATTAAATTGAAGATTAGGATTATTCATCTTTTTAAGTTTGAAATATTCTTTCATTTTTTCTATATTCATATTAAAATTCTCGTATTGGTCATAAGGTCGACTCAATACAAGTTATCAAGTTATATTAACATGTGTAATTATCGAATTTTTCCAAGATTTCTAAACATACTAAAGTTAAACGCTAATATAAAATTGCAATACAATATATGACAAATGTTGCGAAAAGCTTCACCAGCTAGCTCTTATATGTGGCTGAGGACTTTCATATATTCACTAAATAGAAGTATACATGAATTGATTTTGTGATATGTCCGTCTTACTGTAGTCTTAGTATAAAGTATAAATATACATATTGCGCACAAGCCCAAAAGGGCGATTATATTTCTTAATATTTCTTTAGATTTAATATTTCTTAAATTCGAAATGTATGTATGTTTATATATATATATGTATGTATGTATGCATATATAACTTATTTCATATGTTTAAAAATATTTTATGAGAATTAACACTTAGTTGAGCATTTCTTGGAAATATTGATGTGGACTTTCTGCTTTACCGGAAGATCAATAGAACGCTTATCCAACAAGAATAGCATTTTACTCTTTGCATTTGGCTTTCATCAAAGGAAACAAGTGAAGATGATCCAACGACACGTCAGCCATTTTCTGGCCTACTATCATTTATCGTGACTGGGCAGCTGGCATACTTAGCTATATAGAGCCGCATTTGGGCTTATGCGTATAGGAATTGGGCCGTAATGGCAGCCGTTAGCGGTCGTCGCATTTATTGTCGGGGCGTTGCCGTGGGTCTGGGCTTTAATTAGCCTTGAGTGCGTGTTTTGCGCCAAAAGGCATCAACAAATTGTTACATAAGCCACGCGCCAACAAAGCGGTTTAAGGGCCTAAACATTGTCGTCACTCGGCCAGCATTTGCAATTGGCCAATTTACGCAGCAAAAAACACAGAAAAAACTTAAATTAAATTGAAAGGGCAAGAGTAAAACGTTGAAATAGCTGAGAGGACGCGAGGGCGTACTTTTGACTTATATGGATATGTTAGCGCTTATTATGACCCTGAGTGTTGCTGCAGACCAGGTCGCCGAGTCATGGCAAATGTTAAGGTTGCCGAAGTACAACCCGCCGAAAAGAACTGGAGACCAAAAGCGATTTTAATTCGCGTGTTTACGACAAAATCGCATGTGAAGCGCGTTAAAGGAGCCAGCAGAAGCAAAACAGCAAGAAACAACGCAGAAAAATCGTGAATTTCAAAATATTTTCGAATACATGAAAATATCTGCAGTCACATTGAAGCAAAAGCAACACTGAGGCCAAAGATAAGCAATGACAGATATGCAGATACCCCGCAACAGTCAGAAGTAACTTTGTACCCTTAGTTCCATCGAAAATTGAGCTATTATTATATCTTATTTATTTTACTATTGTAAGAGCTATAATTAAAGATTATTATACTAGTCCCGCTGCGTCTTTTTAATGTCAGGGTCTTGATATTTTGAATATACCAGTGAAAAAATAAGAGCTACCATAAATCGATAAGGGCCACCTGCAAGGACTCTACAAATAGGCAGGCTACCTTAAAGCACCAACGAACGGGATTTACGCTTATTTTTAGTTCAAATCAATCTAACTATACTTAGAATATTCTCTTTTGGTGGGGTAACTAACCAAATATAATCTAAAATATTAAAGAGTCAAATAATCCTTTTTAAGCATTATAGAGCATAGGAAATAAAATAAAATATAAATTATTAAATTATAAATTAATACGTGCACATTAGCATAGTTTCACTGTAGTCACCCTGTTGGATTGGGCAACTACTGTTTGAATCCTTTTTAAATCGCCTGCACTTTTCAGTGCCGCCAACATTTGGCGCATTGTTAAATTTGTGTTATGAATGGAATTTTGAACACAATTCGACTGTTCAGAGACTGTTGTTTATTTGTGTTTGTATTTGTGTATGTGTGTGCGATTGAGCGAAGAAAGTTTGCCTTCAATTCGTTTTTATATTCTTCACTTTTCGCTACAAGATGATTTCGCTTATTATTTTTTTTGCTCGACAGAACTTGAAGGTTTCCAACCGAAAGTCAAAATGAAAAGTTTGCGCATTTTATTGTTTGATGAGTTTTGAATGGGGTGTGGCCGAAGGGTGTGGCGATTGTGAAAATTGTTTTCAATGGATATTTCATCGCTCCTCCACTCTGCTCTTTACTTTTTCAACAAATCATCCATAACGAGTCGCGAAATTGATTAATGATGGATGAGTGCAAAGCTGCATTCTATTGAAAGCAGGGAAGCACCAACATTTCAATCTTTAATATGTAGTAAAAAGTTTTGAGTTGCTTTGTCCAGCTGAATGATGTGTGGCGTTTGGTATATTGATTGAAGTAAGTTTAAGTACCGCCATATTAAGAGCTGAAAATAAAATGCTGAGCGGTATACTATAATATTGTATTCAAATACTTTTAACTGTTGTGCTCTAATAATATACAAATATTTCTATCCTGAATTCATTTAATGGGTCAATTATGAAAATATATTCTGACAGAAGAAGGCGTGGCATATCAAATATTCTGCATCTTGATTATGTCGTTGTTATGGAAATTATAAATGAACGAAGGATCTATGTATCTTCCACTATATCATTCTGATTTATTTAAATGTAATATTTGGAAAATGTGCTACATGTTAATATACGCATATTATTTTTAAATACATTAAAACGATATTTTATATTCATAAAATTTTATTTGCTTTCTATAAATATTTCAGTATGTTTTTAACAGAGTTTCTTGAATATTTGATAATTTCCACATACATTGCTGTATCAGTTTGTCGGGGCATGCCAATGAGAACTTTGCAATACGATGTTGATCTATTTTTAAGATTCTTATTGATAAGTGTCGATAACTAAATACCTTTTTCTCACGCTCTATACTCCACACACACACACACACACACACACACACACATCCCTGACAATCCACTTTGCAGCTTAGCAAATAGTTTTTAGCATTAACGATGCGCGTCTACCATAAATATTCATATTGATTTGAATGCTGTTACTGTGTTTATCGATTATCGTCGTGTTCCTTGCAGTAAATCCGTCTTTATACATAAGTTTAGATAAAACGAGAAGTTATAAAATTAAAGAGCCCATGAGAACATGTTGTGCATTGCCAGGGATATCAGCAACACGTAACTAAAATGCAACTAATTGAAATGTTAATTTAAATCAGAGTACACGTAGAACAACAAACTGATTGTGAAAATTTAGCCTACTAGCCTAGTATGAACCAAGGATTGTCAATCGTTATGTATGTGCATGTCTCTAAGTGAAAATAGAAAACAGATACGCAAGCAAATAGTAAGATTTAAAACGTGCTTTAGAAAGCTTCCATATTAAACTGAAGTAAAAAGCGAAAAGCAAAATATTCAGATAAAATTGAAACACATATATATTCTATTCAATTGTTTACATGGCTTGGTATGTGTGTTTGTGTGTGTGCATTAGGCTTTAGACGCATTTTGTACGCCAATGGACACTAGTTAGACAATTACCAAATAAATATTTCTATGTATACATACTCGCATGTATTTAGCAGATAAGCAAGATACACTTTATGTATATACATAGCTAATCCAGGCAGCTTTTAGCTTATAAAACTATATATACAAATATATATATGTGTATAAACAGAGAAAAGTAATTTAATTATTTTTATCATACGGCCCGAGTGGACAGGACAGTTGACACAAAGGATACACACAGACAATACGCCCCGAAAAGTATGCACCATAAGTAATTCGAGTGTGAAGAGAGCATATTTTTGAAATGTTTATAGGCAGAGAGGATCGTTAGAGTCGTTGCACGTATTTATAGAAAATCAAAGCCCAAATATAACATTTTAAAATAGACACCAAGCGAAATACAATTTTTTGACATATATATATATATATATATACTTATATATTTTTTGATAAACCAACAACAACAAGAAGAAGAACAAGAACAAGCAATGCACAATATATGTATTCCCTAGCCTAAGTTAAGTCTGCGAATTGTTTTTGTATGATTTTGTTAGTTTATATACACGTATATATGTATTCGAAGATTGTTATACCAATGAAATATTTACTTTTGATGGTTTCAATGAGGTTTATTTCAAAGAACGTTTTGTACATGTCACTCGGTTGAAGCTTAAGCAAGAAATCCAAAGTACAATCATTTTTGTCAATACAGACACAAAACAGTAAGAAAACGAATGAAATCAGATATTATAGATACTACACTAAAGCAACCTAGGCGAAACAGTTAGAGAGTATAGTGACATCATGTTAGGCATATATACAGGGACAGATAAGAAGAAGAACAACAACAACAAGAACAACTACAACATAAACAAATTTTGCTAAGAACTTTAACGGTTATTTTTCCAAAAACACGCTTTATAAAAGATAAATTAAAAGAAAATAAGAATTACTTAAAGTGAGGTTAGAAACAGTAAAAGTGAGGTTAGAGTTGCACGAGTAATGATAAGGCTAGTTGTGCTTAGAATTGAATTGGCTAAGGTGAGATGATATAGTCTCATGAGAGAAGGTTCGAATCGACTTGATATTCAAAAGTACAGATTTTTAATAGTAATAATAATAAAGCGAGGTTAAACTAAAAAACAGTTAGCTTAAACTGCCCAAGAAGTGAGGTTAGCTCTACAGTCAGGTCAGGCAGCTGACTCCATTCAGTCTAGTTTAGTTCAGTTTACAACTGCCAAGCATTGCAAATTAGGAAGTCGAAGCGCAAACCGATGCTAGATCTAAACTAAGTGAAAGTAGAAACCGAATGTTAATTAAGCGTAAGCCATAGAGTAGATCCAGAGCCGGTAAGCCTAAGCAGTAAGCAACATGTATGCAGCTGCTGGCGGCGCCTCCTTGGCCTCGCGCCAGGCGCGCCAGCGCCAGCGACAGCAGAAGAAGAACCAACAGCTACAAGCGAAACTACATCCACCGAAACCAGCTGGAGCCGCCGTCGGCCTCGGCGCCGCTGATCATGGCGGCGCCTCGACGCCGACGCGCAGCCAGTCGCGGCAATTCCACCAGCTGCCCACCAGCTACCTGCGGGCGCCGCAGCAGCCGCAGGGCCGCAAGCTCAGCGCCACCTACACGCAGTCCCGCTCCCTGCTGCCCATCGAGGAGGGGACGGGCGGCTCCGACACGCAGTCGGTGCTCCAGCTGCGCATGCACTCGCACGCGCACGCACACGCGCACTCACACTCGCACATGCACGGGCACGCCCACGGCCACGCCCAGGGGCTGCAGGGCCACGGGCACAGCCATCTGCACCACGGCCACGGGGGTCCCGTGCAAACGCCCTATCAGCAGTTCGCCTCATCACACGGACGCGTCTCACCGAAGCTCGTGCATCGGCACAGCGGCAGCAGCGCTGGCTTCCCCCCCGGTGCGGCGGCAGCGGGACAGCTGCACAAGTCGGCAACGGCGACGCTGCCGCTGGTGTCCCAAATGGAGGAGACGCCGCCAGTTACTCCTGCGTTGCCATCGGCTGCGGTCGGCGTTAAAACGACGGCGATGTCGATGCTGGAGACAGACGCCACGCCCAGCACCTCAGCGGCGGCGGCCGCCGCCGAAGCCGCCGTCTCCGAGCCCCAATTGGAGCTGGCCGGCGCGGCGGCCATGTTTGTAGCTCACCACGATGCGATCATTGTAACGCCGGCCACGCCCATGGCCTCGCCAGGGCACGCCGCCGCAGCGGCAGCAGCAGCAGCAGCAGTGAAGCTGCGGCGAGCCGACGACGACGACGAGCCCCACGACTCGGCCGAGCGCCAGCCCCTCACAGCCTACGACGAGGACGAGGCCATGCAGCCGCCCACCGGCCCCTTGGAGCGCAAGTGCAGCGTCTATCGCATGCGTCGCAGCGACGCCTTCGAGCAGGGCGACCTCGGCGTCACCAGCGGCCTCAAGCGGCAGCTGCGCGAGCTCCAGTTCCAGCAAACCCAGTACGAGCCCCTCGTCAGCGATGAGCCCCAGCTGCTCTTCAAGGGGCGCAAGTTCCAGCTGTGCGCCTACTGCGAGGAGGGCATCTGCGTCTGCGAACACATCGAGGTAAATGCGGTCCAAGTCAAGCCCCAGCTTGCCCAACTCTCTATGTGTGTTGTCTAGTATCTGTATTTGTATGTGTGTATGTGTGTGTGTGCGCGTAATCTTAACTGTAATCGTAATCTATTGCTAGCTAACCAATGCATGCTCCCCACTCCAAGTGTCAGCTGTTTTCCTTTTTGCAAGAGCTTGAACTGAGGTTGGCATGCCCCAGCGAATTGTCATATACATCGTATACAGTGGACCCTACTATACGTTGAACAATTCAAATTAAATTTAATTATTGGTAAATGACGAGCAAGTTGCTCAACCAGAGATGAGCCAAAGCTTATCCAAGTATCACAAATATATAATATATAATTAATACAAAAATATTTTATAACTCGCTTTTTATTATCTTTTTTCTATTTTTCGGTTGCTTATTTGATAAAATTATTCAAAAGTTAAATTTATTAGCATGTCATAACGAAAAACTACCGCCAAACTGAAAAGGGAAACTTTTAACTCCTTTGAAGAGGGTATAATAAATAACCTATAATCTTTTGCCAAAACTCTAAATGTGATATTACAATGTAATTACTAATGTGAGAGTGGAAATGCAGATGGGTGAACTGCACCGATCCACTGAACTGTTCTCCCTCTCTGAGCTGCTTCAAAAGTAGCTGAATGAAAGCAGCGCTCTTTGTGGCACGCAGATATAATGACTTATATGATATATTCATTTGATCTCCAACTCTTATCTAATGACTTCTTTATTGCTATAGGAAGACATAAAGCTGTTAGTAAAGGAACAGCAATTTTGTTTTATTTATATATATATTAGAGGTCGAGAGCAATCAAAGCAAGCTTCTTTATGCTCTGAATGCAACCTAAAATAATAATATACAAAAACTGTCTTTGGTATTTAGTCGGATCATAGCGGTATTTGTATCTTCATGTTGAGCTACCATGAATACCATAGCGAAATACTTGACATACTGAAATGAGTAAGAGTATACTCAAACTGGGAGTACTCGACTATCTATAAAAAATTCTTGGTTCCTACAAGCATAAACAGTTAATAAATTCGATAAATTACTGAATACTGAATGTGTATATAAATACTGATACCAATGAATAAAATATATATAAATTTTTTTTATTTATATTAAAAGCATATAGTTGTGACTATATGTATTTATTAATATATAGTCTCCTTCTCTAAAAATAATAATAACACTTGAATAATCTGTTATTTTATTGAAATATCAAATAATTTATAAATCGAAACGAATTTACGAGACTACATATCGAATTACTAAGCTTTCGCTTATGTGGACGTAGATCATGATCAGGATTCAATTATTATTCTGGGTCCGTCACGCCTCCTGCTGATGTGTCCAAAATGTACTCTAAATTATGAAATTTAGTTCGCTTTGGTCAATTTTCGTGGCGTTTCATGTCTTCACTTTTTATGTACATATACATATACATGTGTATGTATGTGTATTGCTGCATTGATTGGCATATGTATCTACAAAAATGCTCTGCTTCATCTTTGAAGGCAGCTGCTGCCAAAGTCAACAGCTTCGATTGACCCACTCGGAAAAGCACAACAAAATGTGTCCTTTCGCTCCTTTCGGTTGGGTTCGTCTAACATTTTTCCTATAGCTAACCTCGTTTTGAAGCGATGCCATAACTGGCAACAACAACAACAACAACAACAAATCGGAAGCGCATAATGTGCCTTTGTATCGGGCTGATAATGCGACGCCTACTAAAAGCTTTGGCAAGCTCTAACATACGAGCGCCCACATCTTGCCACGCCCCCAAGCAGATGCCAAATATTGTGTAAACGGCAGTCCCCAAATGTGTGTCATAAAAGTGCAGCAGTCGGTGGCTTATGATGTGTAACTGTGGTGCCATGCGGCGGTGCAGTGGGGCAGAGCTACAGGAGTGCAGTGGCTCAGTGGCTCAGTGATGCGGTGATGCAGCAGCCGAGCGGTTCAGAGCTGAGGCTTTAAAGTTTCCCTCTTAACGAGCTCCAAAGCAACAAATTAAAAAACTTGACGCTGTGCAATTATTTGACTTGCATAAGCAACTATAAAATAAAGCAACAAAAAGCGAAAAGCATGTCAGAGAGCCGGCTAGCTGCGAGCTGACCGACCGTCAGATACCCTCTACTTGGAAAATGTAATTATTTGGCAAAAGCCTTTTTGTTTGATGTTTTACAGTAATGAATGCGTCCCATGCTAAGAATCTACATAGAATTTCTTGTATTATTCTAGCTGCGAGCTGATCGACTGTCAAATACCATTAAATTTTATATGTATTTTATATGCTATACTACTTGATGAATGCATCTTTATTCTTAGCTAATTAATAGCTGTAAAATGCTAAAAGTATTTCAACAGACAAAAATACGTATTACTTATTTCACTAAATACCAGCTTATTAAAAATGAAATTTTTTTACTTTCTCTCTCTCTCTCTCTCTCTCTCTCTCTCTAACGGTCTCCCAATGTCTCAATGATCTATATGTTATTTGTACTATATATATAACTCCTTTATTGTCTGTGACTTTACGTACTTATCAGATACTTATCAGATGCAAATAAAACATTTATATGTAATACCTCATATTAGGTCTAGGTCTAAAAAGACATATCTTCGGCCCGGGCTGCCGTTACTGCTCTCTGCTGTATCGCAGCACAGCCTCTCTACAGCTCACGCTGCTTACAGAGTATTAAAATTGCACAAATTAAACAAAACTTTTGCACAAAACAAAATCGCTTTACCCCAACTTAGTAAAATGGTTCCACAAAAAAAATAAAAATAAAATAAAATGAAATAAAAACCAAAAAAGGAAAGCAAAACAGGAAAAAACGAATGGCGGCTAAAATTTATTATATTCAACGCCCACCCACGTCGCGTTCTCCCTTGCACCAGCCTTGTGCTGTGCCACCCGGCTCCTGCACGTGCTGAGTGGACACTCAAGTTTTTAAGAGAGTCATAGATATATATGTAGTACGTACTACAAGTAGGTACTATATATGTGCTATAGTCATGCTAGATGTATACATATATATACATATATATAGATATAGATATATATGTTTGTGTATATGCTTCCCTCACACAGCTTGCACAAAAACAACAGCTAGTAAATTAGCTGGAAAATAGTGGAAAAAGTGTGCGGCAAAATGGCGGACGCTGAAAATGTGAAAAATAGAACGAAAAGTGCAACAACAATAGCTGCGAAAAAAGTCATAAAAGCAGAAGAGCAAAATGAAAATGAAAACGAAAATGAAAACAAGTGAGAAAGCTCTAGTCGAGACAGCTCGACTACGAGATCCCCTGAACCC
>NW_022046068.1:39245-60007 GCF_001654015.2 Drosophila navojoa | reverse complement strand
CTCTAGCTCTTATATCTTCTGAGATCGACGCGTTCATACATACGGACGGACGGACGAACGGACGGACAGACAGACGGACAGGGCCAAATTGACTCAGCTTGTCTGCCACGCCTCCTTCTGCCTGTTACATACTTTTAACAAAACCATTATACCCTGTTTTCCCATTTTCAATGGGT
The DNA here is from genome assembly GCF_001654015.2 of Drosophila navojoa. Next base: position 59,831 of record NW_022046068.1, on the reverse strand, counting down.
TCAGGGTATAATGAAAATGGCAAATAACGTGTTATGGAAGTAAAAAGCTCAACGAAAGGTGTAAAAGTATGTAGAGCTCTACAGCTCTCTAGTTCTCTAGCATGAATTAGCTGCTAAAACGAGATGACAGCATTAAGATAAGCAACTGCATTAGGCTTAATTACGAGCCCGTGCAGGGTGACTGATCTCACAATATGTGACACATAAAATTAAGGAATTTAGAGACTTTGCTCTAATTAAGTTAATGCTAATGGTTTCCCTAGACTTCCTAATGAGCAATCTTGAATAATATTGCTCAGAATGTCGCAGGACTGTCAAGAAAGATAATGGTGAATGCATTCCATATCATTTAATAGTCTAAATTTCGTTGATGTGCTAATGCATATATCAATAGATCGAGCAATCACAAAAGAGACTCTCTGCTCCATTTATCAACGCCTTCCTTGAAGTACTGGGTTCCAATTGAAGTACAAATCTGCTAATGAGCAGAACTAGTTAATGAGATGAGCGAGTTAGTTCACGTCTTGAGCGAATCAAGTCAAACATTGAGCAATTCTTCTCTGCCTATCGATTGTACAAGCAGATCGATAAGTTCAATTGCATTGCTGTCCAAAGCAATTTGCCGAGTCTAAATGTAACTCTGACCAATCAACAAGATTCTGTGGCATTTCGGTTGAGTCAAATCGTTAACGCTCAACTGCACAGCCCTCGTTTTGTACATTTGTCAAACGCCGGCTTCCTCTTGCTTCCGCTATTTTTAGGGCTTCCCTATATGCTCCCTCCCTCTGCCGTCTATAGCTGTCATCGAGCAGCAATTTAATTTTCAATTACGTGAAGGCTGCCAAAAAAAAGAAAAGAGAAAAAAGATTGAATGCGAACTGCACACCATTCCGAAATTGCAGTCTCTATAATTACTCAAACTGTCGCCTGTGGCCCACTATCTGTTCAACCACGCCCCATCCGCCCATCTGCCCATCTGCCCATCTTCCCATCGACTGCCTTTCACAGGCTCTTCATCATGGTCAGCCTGTTGGCCTGTTGGCTGGCTTACTAAAAATCAGCCCCACAGGAGACTTGTTGGCCACGATTTGTTGTTGTTGCTGTTGTTGTCGTCGCATTTGTTTGTCAGGTTTGTCTTTTTTTTTATTGTAAACAGTGTCTGTTGTTGTTGTTGCTGCTGCTGCAGCAATTGCAAGTGACATATTGAAGCCCCACTTACCCTATCTGATGCGAATACCCTGCACTCTGCCAGCACCCTTGATGGCGCACAATTAAGTGACAATCAGTGTGGACTCTTGAGTCCGCTTTTTATTGCATACTTTGCGGCTGTCGAAATTGAATTTCAGTTGCATAATTCATTCACTCCCACACACATAGACACAGGGAGTGGCTCTATGTAGTTGCTGCCTTCCTTGATACGAGATAAACGCAACTCGTTTATTGCATAACCACATTTAAATTCATTTTCGATTTTTTGCTTGGCTCTCGTAGCGGCGCTCTTTTAGCAAGCATTTATCTTCAAAAGCGTGAGTGTGTGGGTGTGGATGTCTGAGTGAGTGTGTGCTTGTGGATGCGCTTCGATTGTTGTCGCCGCCAACGACAATAAAAAGCGTTTAAAAAGACACAAATTATAACGTGCTTGCCACAGAACTCAATTGCATTTGACATTTTTATGGGCCCACAAATTATCGAATCGAGAAGTTCTGCAAATCACATTCGTCTATAAAACAGTTTTATGCTGAGGATAGGTTCAATAACAGCGCAACGTGCGGAAAATATCATCACACAACATTCCAAGAGAATACATTATCTTAAGCAGCAGTTAAAACTCTCAACTGCTCCAAGAAATTAGAATTAGAATTTGGATAATGCCATCTAGAATTGATCTTGCTCAAAAGTCAAATGTATCCAAATCCTTTAAAAATTAAATCAAAACTACTTTAATGTAACTTTGCCGGATGCAGTGAGCTCAAGCCATATATTTACATTTTATCATTCTAAGGCAAAATATTTCCACACTTTTCAAAATCAAGAAGACTTTAACTGAAAGCGATTCTCTCTGATTTTGGCTATCAACTCAGACACACCTCTTCATTCATTGCATTTGAATGTCTTGAGCTGCTTGTAAGCCATTTGCGTTCCGCTTTCGATTTGTGGCTATAAATATTATCAATTAGCGCGCCACAAATCAAACGAATGGAAATGGCTCAATATCGTATGCTCAATTAACGCTTGGTTAGTCCGTGCAAATTTGGTTTATACGACTGAATAAATAACGGTAAATACACATACGCCCAACACCCGATGGCCAACACCTACCAGCACACACACACACACAGAGAGAGGGAGAGAGAGAGAGAGAGAACATACAACAGTAAATAGCTCGAAAGATATATGATTGCTTTGGACAATCAAATAACATGGCTTTCATCGAGGACAGTTGCCATTTCTCACGTGTTTGTGGCATGTGGCATGCGGCATGCGGCATGCGCCTTGTGACATATGCAAATTTTTCGAGGCGATTCACTGGCTTTAATTACCTGTAGACAAGGCACTCGACACACCCCCTGAGCACTCCATCGCCCTCCGCCCCCCTCGCAGCAGACATGTGAACAAGGCAGCGGGCGCCGTGCCAAAAAATTGCTGCCAACAAGAAAGCGAAAAGCGAATGCTGAATACGAAATGCTGAATACAGAATATGGAATACGGAAAGCGGAACACGGACTATATAATACGGAATATGGAGTACGGTATACGGAACACGAGAGCTGGCAATTCGCATTAATTAGCAGCTCGACTGTCGACTGTCGACTGTCGACTGTCGAATGACCGGACCCAATCGTGCAACATGTTTCCCCAGTGGGCGGGGCAGCGTCCAATGGGCCGTTCAACAGCAACTGTAACTCATCTGCGGCTTTACGGCCAACTATTGCATATGCAAGAGTCAACCTTTGAGCTGTTATTGATTCACCTACCAGAAAGAACACAGTCGTATTTAAATGTGAAAGTTGACTTTGTGGCAATCGCTACAAAAATTTGCATTTGCCGTAACGATGAAATATTTACGACGACTTTCACCTCTCTTTCTCTGCTGGAGAAGTCGAGAGTTTTGTGCGTTTAAAGCTTCAGCTGAGGAACCAATTTGGATGGGGTATCTTAGATAATTCCCCTATTGAGAACCTCAAGTTGCTCCTCTTAAACGATAAAGGAAAAACTTCTGATCTAGATTTCGTATGCTGATTTGATTTATTTTAATTTGAAAACAGCAAAGAACCTAATAAAAACAACCCATACGAATTGTTTATTTAATAACTGTCTGACTTTTATTTGAGTCCTTGAGTCGATTGCACTTGAAACCATTCCGCTGTCTCTGCGCATCCAGTTGATTGTGCAAGCAGAACCTATTTAAATCTTTGATTTATATAGATTTTAATAAATGGGAAAAGTTGTTTCGTTTTAATGCACTCAGTCCCATTGGAAGCTGCAAAGCAATGTTTCGTAAATGTCAAACGAATACAATTGAATGCCACAAATATATAACGGTATATGTATATGTGTATCTGAGTAGGCAGATGTATACATATGCGCAATTATCTTTTATACGCACACATTGACAAGAATTATGTGGCAAATTAATTTTCATTGCATTCTTTTGAGCGCTTATGTTGTCAGCGTGTGACATAGTTGCTGCAACAACAGTTACAACAACAACAACAACAACAGCAGCAGCAGCAGCAGCAAGTGCAGCTGCAACATGTGTGAAGGCCAGTGCCAAAAACCTCTCTCTGTGTGAGTGTGTGCGTGTATCTGTGTTTAATTGCAGAAATGTTGCAATCTTTTAGGCGTTGCAAGCGAACAGCTTTTGTTATGCCAGCCGCATCTGTGTGTGTTTGTATATGCATAGTTACATGTGCATGTGTGTGTGTGTGTGTGTGTGTGGGGGTCTCTGAGCGCCATGTTATTGTCTATTAACGGCCCTGACTGCAATGCTTCTGCCATGTTACTGTGTGTGTGTGTGTGTGTGTGTATGTTTGGGTGGCATGAATCTGTATTTCATTAAAATTTCATCTGCATCGTTCAACGAGTGACTTTTTCCGCTTTGCGCTGTTGAATTATTGAAATTTGTTGGGTTTTTGCCCGTTTGCCAGTTTCTGCGCTCTTTCGTTACGCTACAAACTTGCCCTTGGGCTTTAGAGCTAAAAAAAAAAGGCATAACTCTGAAGGAATTGGAGCTATTGTCGACCAACTGAATACTCTTGTGAATGCAGGAACCAGGAGCGGGTCATTTAAAATTACTACGAATAAAGGCCAAAAAGGAGAAGCTGTACTCTTATAAATAATAATAAGAATTCGTAAAATTACTACATATGACATACGAGTAATGGTTAAGAGATTCTGCAAAATCAAATAACAAAGGCATGCATGAATCAAAGGTCAACGCCACAAAGGTCTAGTTCAATCGACATATGTTTTCATATATTAGCTTTGTGCTTTCGTGCTGCTTTTGGAATATCCCTTTATAATGATGAAAAGTCTATTATTTGACTACTTGAATACGTTGCGTGCTTTATCGCATTCATTCACCCCATCCATTTCAAGTTGCATCCTGGCGTGTTGCATATTAAGTGCATAAGCCAGAATACCCTCTGCAATGCTGTCGTGGATTAAAGGGTAAAGTAACTTCTATAAAAACTACAAAAGAGCTGCTGCATTTGCATATGAATTCCTGCAGCTGTAGCAGTTGCTCGGCGACTTTTCTGATTTTTCAGAGCCGCGAAATGGTCTCTGACATGCTCATGCATACGTACATGTATAGCATGCACCACACACACTCACACATTTTCACATGCACACATGTGCTTAGTAGCTGCATCTCTTCTGGCTGGCATTTGAATTATGGCTTAGCAGTGCTGTAACATGGCTTATGCGAGGCTTGGCCATAAATATTTTGCTCTGTTTGCATTACTCACGAGATTCTTGTCGAGATTTCGCCGAATGGCCTGCAAAACTTTGCACTCAACTCGTCTCGGCCTCCGAGCTTTGAGCATGATGAATGCGAATGAGCAGCAAATTGATTCAGATCCGAATATTAAATGAATATCAATAAATAAATCTCGCCTGAAAAATTCATCCAAGCAAATGTCGAAGTTTTGCGATAACAACTATTTCCTGATCAACGACTGAACAAATGTAGTTCGGAAATATTTCTCTAAAAAATTTATGAACTTAAAATTGTACAAAAAGTAAATAAATAAAGAATTTCATGACAATAAATCCGTGAAAAAATGTTAATATAAATTAATTAAAATAACAGAATGGTCCATAAATACAAATATTGCCCCAGCTTTCTCTCTCTATATATATCTCTCTCTCTCTCAGTCTCTCATAATATTTTTAATTTTAATCTGCGAAACTGCATCGTTGCTTAATTGAATTCCAAATTAAATGCATTTGCTCTTATCACGCATACGTCAGGTTGTCAATACTAATCCGCTTTGAGCTGTGCAGTCAATTAATTATTGGCATCTACTGTTTGCACTCCGAGCTAGGTAATATCCGTAAAATCCAGGACTTAAAATGAACACATGTCAACAAACAATCAAATCAAAATACACTCATCTAACGAATAATCCTTCCCTTTCACAAATCAGAAAAGTTTTGCAAAGCTAAAAAGAGTTACTATTAGCAACTGCAACTCATATGTGATACGAACTAAAAAATATTTAACAAATGGAAATACATTCCACATCAACATGACGGCAACTGGCAGCAGAACGATACAAATGAACAAATCAAATCGTCTAATTAAATTAAATACGAGACGCAGTTGACCATTGGAGAACTGCGTGCTAAGCCTTACATATATTTTCTACTTACATGGAAACTGACAATTATTTCATACGAAACAAGTGCGATAAAAACAAAAACAAAATCAATAACAAAACCAAAACAAAAAACTCAAACGCACCAAATGTGATTGAACATAAAATAAAAATGACTTAAGCAACAAAAACATTTAATAATAAATAAAACAACAACGACATTGCCTTCTCTCATTTACACGCAAAACCTATATCGAAATCGTAGCTTAAAAACAATCGTTTATCGATAGGACTTGAAATAAAGTTACATTGATAGCAATAACTGTTTTTCTACGTACGCATTAGGTGTAATTTAGTTAGATAATGCATAGACTCAGTCGGGCAATCAATTACGGTTACGTGATAGTGTGCTTACGTTAACGTTGCGCCAAAGGCCTCTGGCAATACATAGAGATCAATAAATGTTTATAGCTTACAATGCCAAGATACAGACGAAAATGAAATCACCAACGAATACGTTGCTGCGTAACGTTAACGCAACGTAGCGACGCAGCAACACGGCGTTACGTTACGCTACGTAGCGGACCAAAATAAACACACAACAGACGCAAGCAGAGCAATCACAATTCACTGGCTCATTACAAACACAATTGAAAAAAAAAAAAAAAACAACAAAACATCATCTCGTTACGCGCATTATTACGTTGAGAGCCGCAGAGACCACGTATCGGCAGAGCATCGCTGGAATAACACAACGACAACGACGTAACGGAGCTAGCCAAGCAGAGCCGACCACTGGCGATCAACGCAGCACATCCTCCGCCCGCCATCCAACTGCGCCAGGGACCCACACACTGACGCAGTTCTCAACACAACTACAACAACTACAGCTACAATAACAGCACAAAAAGAACAAAGAAATATATACTTTAATACTCTGCTTCTATATATACAATATATATACTTATATATATTTCTATATTTCTTCTCCTTGTGCCTAATCAAACGTGCGCTCATTATACGTTTTATCTCTTACGAACGTTGCGTTAAATTAAACCTGACAATTTCGTACGCAAGCGATTGATTGATTGGATTGATTGATATTGCAATTGATTGACCTCTAACTCCAACTCTATATTGTTGACGTGACTTTTAGTTTTGACGTTTTTAAGCTCCTAAACGTAACCTGTATCATCCCATTGATTTCGTACTGACGCCAAGTTCAACGTAACGTAAACGTTCTTACTATTTAGACACACTCACTTATATATATATATATATATATATTTATATAGATATATAGATATATATGTATATTTTGTAACGACTACGCGAGGTAACAGTTTATTGACCGTTCACACCCGTACAACAAGTAAAAGAAAAGAACAACAACAACAAACAAGATGCAGGCCGCATTGATGCTAAGATCGAAATCTCGGGTGGCGAGAAGAAGAAAGCTACGAAAATTAGGTGGAAGACTTGAGTTGCCTAGTAATGTAGCAACTAAAGAAATAGCTCCATTTCCTCGTTATCCACCTGAGTCATGGGTAATAATAAAAAATACCAACTACTTACAAAAAAGAATATTTAAGAAAACTATAATTAATTATAATAATATACTACACTCTCTCCCTCAATATAAACGAATAGAAAGGCAAAGTACTCAAAAATCAGTTCAATTACTTTCTGTCTATATTTCAAAACTTATCTAAACGAATAAGTAATGAGCGCTAAGCTCTCTCTCTTTCCATCTCTATCTCTCTGAATTTAAAAGCCGTCAAATGAAAATCATCAGCTAAAGCAAAATTCTAAAGCCCCCAACCTGAATCCAATCCAAGTAAATGATATACCTTAAGCCGTATACTAATTAACCCAAAACCCTACCCTCTCTACTATCTGGCTATCTTTCAAAGCTCTCTCTCTCCCTCTCTCTCTCTCTCTCTCTCTCTCTCTCTCTCTCAGTCTACTAAATCTTTGCCACGACTGTCTCCCTTTATCTCTGTTTCTATCTGTTTCCGCCTAGACACACCCCATTTTGATTTCGTCAAGCCCTTCCCCGCAGAGCATTTGTCTTAGTTTTATGTTTTGTAGTGTGCCTAGAGGTGAAGCACAAGTTCTAAGCTAGGTTTAACAACTAGTTTTTCTCTAATCCAAGAAGTTTGTTTGGCAATAAGAGCATAAATGTATAGCAAATACATATACAGTATATGCCCGACAATAGATCTATCAATTGCTTTGGAACGAACCTAACCTACCTCTTGCTCTGTCTTTAGTCCAGTAGTGAATAAAATTCATATATGAAACTCTAGATATACCTACATAGATTTTATTTCAAGTCTTGAGCGCTCTGCCAGCCAACTACCTTTTGCGCTGTACAATTAGCTTGGATTCACATCTATTTTTCAATTATAAATACGTACATATATCTATTAATATATATCTTTATATATAACTCTAGCGCTTTTGCTCTACTTCTAAGACACACCACCCAACCACCTTTTTCTCTGTGCCTCACCGGCTTCAATTCTGTCTATATATCTATCTCTCTCACACACTCTCTCTATCTCTGTCTCCAGCTGTCTATCTATCTTTAAACTAACTCTGACTCCATAAATGCTCAACTACCGTAATCCTATCTATCTCTGTCTGTCACTTCACCCCACCCCTTCACACATAGCTTTATATGTAGTTACTGTACTGCCTTGTACTGCACTACCGAACCCCAATCCCGATACACTTTCGTCTTTTGCACCAGCTTTAAATAAACTGCAAACTGAGTACGCTCTACCTCGCTCTCTTTCTCTCTCTCTCTCTCTCTCTCTCTCTCTCTGTCACACACTTTCGCTCTACCTCACAGTCTCCCACTCTCTATTTCTGTCTCTCTAAATAAATAAATAATAACCAAAAACGTGTGTTGTTTCACTCTCATTCACTCCACAGAAACAAGCAAAACAAAAATATATATATATATATATATATGTATATATGTATATTTATATACAATATATAGTGCGCCCTTTCTAACACACACGTTGCACCTAAACTCCCTATAATTAACTATACCCGTAGTACTTAAAACAACAAAAACTATCAAGCAAACCGCTTCTAACTACTTTCCACATTAACTTAACTCAAACCTAAATCAACTAGTAATAAAAATCGAGCTATGAAATATCAAGTACAAACTATAACAGAATATAAAGCACATCAAACAATTTGCAAAACACAAACACCACACACAAAAAAAAAAAGAGAACCCACACGATCAACAACTTTCCTTTTGTAGTTTCTAGAGAACAACACACGTAAATGTAAACACATACTTTTCACAAAACTAGATGCATCGATCAGAGCGATCCATGGATCAAGTTCCCTACACGCATTACTCGACTCTCTAAATGCTCTTTCGTTTTGGTTTCACTCACACTCACACTCACACTTGTACATCTACTATTCTGTTCTATGTTCTACACGCGCTGTCACTTTCGCTTGCTACTACTTACGTAACGTGCTACGCATACGTAATGTGCGTTGCGATACATTCTCTAAATGACACGAAATTAAATTCTATCAAAATAAATACGCAAATCTTTTACGTTTTACGTTTTCTTTACGTTTCTATTTATAAAATAAAATCGACAATCGAAAATCGAAAATCAAATACTGACACCTATCTTTTGCGTCTCGTTGTCGTTGCGAATAACGTAAAACAATCATCACATTACGTTTACGTAACTCCTTGTATAAAATTGCGTAACTAGAAAAACACATACGTGACAACGCCACCGGCGCCACAGCCGGAGCCGCCGCCGCCACCGCCGGAAGTAAGTGACAAATCCCCCGAAAATTCACCATCCACAAAAAAATACATATGCAACATGAGTTCTCTTATTGTCGTTACGTGTTACTTATTATTTCGATTTGTTTGTGTGCGTAACGTAATGGACACTTACGTGACGCAATAGCGTCGTTCCATTCACGTTGCCGTCTTGCAGTTGGTTGTAATTTGAAAGTACAATGAAAATGCCTGTAAATAAATCCATTGCTTTTGCCTGGACTACTCTCACCTCGCTCTCTCTCTCTATATAATATATATATATATATATCTCACTATCTCTCTCAATATTTAAATGTAATAATTACACACGTCTTTTGTATGACTAGTTTTTTGTTTTGACGTTTGACGCTTTGCATATAGAATATTTAAAATATTGAGTTGGTCCGCATTTTGTTAAATCTTTCTGTTTTTTGTTTTCGGATTGTGCCACAGGCCAATAAAATATTTTAAATATTTTATAGACTGCAAAAGATGGCCGTGCCTGCGTCGACGTTGCCAAGAAAGCGAAAAAGCATAAAGATTGCATTGAATATTTACAGGCATTTTCATTGCTTTGATTTAAACGAGCCACTTATCATGTATATATTATACTATATACTATATATACATATGTATATATGAGTACATAATACATACGTATACATATAAGATAGAACCCTATCCTGCCACATCCCGTAGAGTGCGCAAAGAGCGACTATACTGCAAGAACTGCCAACCTAATCTAAGTCACACGTGCGAAACAATGTCAGAGACTGCCCACTCATGCCATCCACATATTATATTTATATAAGCCGACGAGCAAACGCACACAAAATATATCAATGATAAATATATATAATCGAACAAATGGAATGCATAAAAGTTAAAATAAATACCAAATTGGGATTCGTGAGTTAATTTATTAAAATCATCTAAAATCTAGTCAAATGGGATTGTTTTATCAATTTCTTATACATAAGCAAAAACTCTCTATGGATCTTTTATAGTCGATTCTATATTTGAATTAATAAAACACGCTAGCTAATTAATTAACTAATATCACATATTTGAATAAACAAAATCTATTCAATTGCAGTCATTGACCACTGGAGTGCGCTGAACCGCTCCTGTGCAGGGAACATAGCCATAAATTCGCGCATTTATAGCCACATGCAAATGCGGCGTGGCTGAATTAATTTAGCATTAGCGCAGTGATTAGCATAAATCAATTTGGGCAATCAACAAGTATTTGTTGATATTTCAATAATATGTTGTGTGCGTTTTGCGATTGGGCTGTTGAGTTATCATTTCAGTTCAGTTGGACTCATCTTAATGCTTTTGTTTGATTTGTAGTCACTCCGAAACGAAAAGTAACACACTGAACACTGAAAAACACCCAACATTCAAATCAACATATTCAATGATAAACGAAAAGAAAGTATGCCACATTAACTAACAACCAGAACAAACCACCAACAAAAACAACAAAAAGTACCTAGAGAATACAAAGAAACACAAGTAACACCCACACACATTAGCAAACAAATATGCATTTAAATCTATAAAATATGACAAATGGTATCAAGTTTTCCCAACAAGATTCTGTAAAGCTTACTTGCCTCTCATTCCCGTTTTCGATCTAGGAGCTCAACTTGATTCAATTGCGAAAATTGTTCCACAAAGCCAAAGTTTAGCAAGTAAAACAAAAAGTATCTAAAATACCAAAATAGAACAAATAAACAAAATCAAAAATTGAATGTTTTACAAAAAGCATAAGAAATACTATGGACAAAATACTTTTCGCTTTGACATTTCGATTGGGAAATGTCAAAGAGGAAATTGAATATTTTGACTCAAATCGAAATGCAAAAAGATTTTATTGAATTTTTGTGGAACATTCACATGTTGAAGCAAGCGCTGAAAACTAAAGAAACTAAAAACTACCAAAAATACCAACAAAATACCACAAATACCGCAACAATACGCGTTAGCTTAAGAGATTCGGGGGATTGTTTTGCTTTTGTTCTTATTATTATTGCCTTTACTTTAGTTGTGGGTTCTGTAAGTTCTTTTGCAGCACTCTGGGTAAGTCGGAGATGGCGTATTACCTACTTACATAATAATCACATAATATACTGTGTTCTTAGTAGATCTAGCAAGCCTTTCAGTTTAGCTTTGCCGGCCCCAACCATTTGTACAAAATTTCTAAACCAAAAAGCATACCAAGCGAAATCCTTAAAAAATTAGCTCACTATACAAATTATATGAAACTTTATTTTATTTTAAGTTTCGCTTACATACCTAAACAAAAAAACTTTAAAACAAACAAACTAAGTTAAAATCTAACATTTTCGTGGTTTCTAATTGTAAGGCAAATTTTCCAGAGTGTTTTCAATTCACTAAGAGTTGGTGAGCTTTCTGGACCATTGAATTCTAAAGAGCATACTCTTGGGCGCTTATGCCCAGTCCATTCGAATCCGTGACATACTAAATGATGGTGCACATTCACATACCCTGTAATTTTTGATTTTCTCTTATTTGAACTCATGTTGCCTCACGGACACTTTTTGGCACACACGAATTGCGCTTAAGTGGAAAATGCTTTCCTTTTGTGTCGCCCATCCTTAAGCTATTCTTTAATACACACTTACATACAGAAACATACACACACACATATACATACATATATACGGACACGATATACAAATTGCTTATCGTTTCTACTATTTTCTGTATCCTTTTCGCTCTTCTTATTCGAAGCACGCACCAAAAAATCGAATACAAAAAGTCAAATAAATACACACACAACATACATATACACACACACACTTATCACCTTGCTCTTTTATTTGTTATCAACGCAGGTACGCGGCATCAAATTGCAATTTATCATGCGCTTTCTTTCTGTGTCTCTCTCTCTCTTTCTCTCACTCACATAATGTGTGCAAAGCGCTTGCGAATCAAACATTTCAGATAAATCGAAGCGAGAATTAGGTACAGTCAAAAGAAAATATCATCATTATTTATATATATTGGTGTCTAAACGTCTAACCACAACGCTCTATATCTCTCGCTCTCTCTCGCTCTCGCTCTCGCTCTCTCACTCTCTATCTCTGTCTGTCTAGCTCTCAATATCAGTTATTTATATAAGTATTGTAAAACTCTTAAATGTATCTCACTCTCACTCGTTCTCTCTCTCTCTCTCTCTCTCGCTCTCTCTCTCGCTCTTGCTGTGCTGTGACCCATGCTCTATGTGACCAAGATATTAGCTAGGTCTAGTAGTATAGCTTAAGTCTGCTTGTATGTATGCGTGTGCGTCTGTGGGTGTGTACGTGCGTGAGTGTATGCGCAACTATCGTTCAGGCCAACTAACTATCGAACTATCGTACAATAGTACAAATATCGTGTCTCTTGCATGTTTGCATTGCCTGGCGTATATTTATTATAAAAACAAGTGCAAACAATTGTCTTTCCTCTTTCCCTCTACCTCTCTCTCTCTATATACCTTCTTTCACTTTATATGCATATCTATCTCTCCGTCCTTAGCTCTATTTGTGCGTTGCTCGCATGCGCTTAATTATAAAATATTGTAATTTTTTATTTTTCGTTTTTATCGTCTTCTGTTTGTTTTTGGCTTGACATGTGGGGCCTGTCAGTAATTGCATGACGATTTATATGAAGGCCGACGCTGGAGCTGCTAACCTGCTGATGCAACAAAAAAACCTAACACAATTAACTAAACTAATGCACTTTCCGGCAAACTATATTCTTTCATTGGCCTTGGCAACGTTTTCTTGAAATATTCTAGAGTATTTATAGGTAGGCACACCATTTGAATAAGTATAGAAGTACATATGCTAGGCATACACACTATGCCTCCTCCTATGGCTCCAGTCTTCCATCAAATCCGTATAAATTATCCCATGTACCCGTGACTATATCTTAAAATTTTCGATGTAATTCTTCTCGCTCGCGCCTGTTTATATTCGTGTCTAAACACTGTGGTAAGCCTTAAGAGAAATCTGCAAATATTTATTTTTGATTCTAAATTGTGTTTCACGTAAGTAATTAATACTGATAGTTATATTTAAGACTTTATTATGAAGCACCCATAACTTGACTTCACCTTTTCGCGATGTCAAGCCGAAGTTTTGGAAGTTGGCTGCGGCCCATTTCCTGGGACAAACTGCAACAGCCGTACAGAGCTGCAATCAAATGGAACTGAAATAGAACGGTTTGCGCATTCAACTCCCTCAGATCCCAACATAGCCCCCCCCCCTCCCCTGCCTCCACCCTCCCCTCCTCATTCTTCTTACGTGCTGCCTTGTTCTGCTTGAGAACTGTCGAGTGAGCTTTAGTGCTTGGCGCAGCAGTTTCTTAAAAATTTTATTGCGAACAAATTATGTAGCATATTTCTCAGCGCTCCTCCTGCCTCTCTCTCTCTCTTCGTCTCTCTTTTCGTCACAGCCTTTTGCTTATCCTCTTTGCCTGGTTATTTATGAAAGCCGCTTCCACTTTAATGTGAAATTGAGCGCAGCCAAATGCGAGGGTTTCCTGATCGATGGCCACGGATGTTTTTCATTTTCTTTTAGTTCTGAAGTCCATTTGGTTCATTTGCCAAGCTCTCCCTCTCTCTCTCTCTCTCTGTAACTCTATTTCCGCTCTGTTTTTCTCATATTTCCCCTCTCCTGATAATAAACTTGCGATATGCCTTCAATTCGCCTCGACTACTTGGCCAACTTTTGAGTTTGTTTGCTCATCCTCTCACTTCATTAATATATTTAAATTGATTTGAAAATAATCAGTGCTCAAATGATATTAAAAGCAAATCCGAATCTTCCTACAGTTATTAAACCCCTTACGAACAGACTCACAGCTGAAACGTCGCGACTTTAGCATTTCATAGCCGGAAGTGCCACAAAAGAAAAGCTAAGAGAACCGTTCGTTTCCGCTGGGCGTACGCCCTAAAACAGAGAGCTTACACACACACAAATACAGCTGTATATATGTATAGTAGTGTGCACTCACCCTGTATAACAGTCTGCGGCGCATTTAGCCGCAAAACGACTTTAATTTGCGGTGCCCACGGCTTAGATGCTAGCGCCCCTTTCCAGCTCCCCTTGGGGACGGTCTCCTATGAGCGTATCTGTAAACCATGCGCCACTGGTCCAATTCCGATTCCGATTTCATTATACAATCTGAGCTTTTGCCGGCGCTTCCTGCTTTCGTAAGCGAACTTGGGCCATTTCATTCTTTTGTGGTTTTTCCTTAAAATTGTTTTCGGTTTGACTTGCTCTGCTTGCTTACATACTCTCTGTCTCTCTCTCTCTCCCACCTCTCTCTCTACCTTCAACTTTCCCTTTGTGTGCAGCTTTTCTTTGCGATTTCCGCTTTGATTTCGATGCGAGTGTGCGGCCTTCATGTGTCTGCTCTATATGTTGCATGCGTTTTCAGGGCTTTTTGCGTTTAACACGGTCCAAAGTGAATTTCGTTGCGAGTGCGTTTGCAGGAGCATAGTGAATGCTGAAGCGACGGGCAGTGTGGCCAATTTGATGAGCAATGCAATGAATTGAAACAAAATATATACGGATTGAACGTCTTTATTCGACGTCGAACCCAGCTTCGATTGATGTCTTAAGGAACAATTCTAGCTGGCCTATGCATTCGGCTCAATGGGTGTGTAGCTGGATACATTTTTTGCAAACTCTGCTTGAACCAGGGTCAAGCATGTGGGGCTGCTGCCTTTGAAGGGCTTTCGAGTGGGTCACCTTGCGGTTGTGTCCTTTGAAGTGGCCCAAAGCATTATTATTGGCCATAATGAACTGCTCCCCTATACCAACAGCTCCGGCTATGCCTGGACCTCGCTTTAATGCTGCCTTGTATAGCGTATTCACGGCGGGACCGCCGCTTCCCTTGCGCCTGGGCCACTTGTAAGGTGGTTGTAGAGAGACAAAGCCCATTCGCCGCATGAGCTGCGAACACCTTGAAGGCATTCCGGCCTCAGGGCTGCGACAACTAAACAAAAGAAGCATCAACGCGGCACGGGGCGTGGCATTCAGTGTCATTTAGTGAAATTGCCCGTAATGTCTATCTCTGTGTTTGTATGTGTGTGTGTGTGTGTGTGTGTCTGTGTGTCCCTGAATGGCAACAGCATCTTCTACAAGCCCCTCACCCCACTTTCCACTCAGCCGCATTGTCTATAGCGCCTTTCGTGAGTTTTACGTTTTTCCATCTTTATGCGCTTTTCCGTGTGTCAGAGCCAGCTGCGGCTGTTTCCTCTACTCTGCTCCTTTCCGCTGCCTCTGCGTCTGCCTCTGCCTCTGCCTCTGCCACTGCCACTGCCACTGCCTCTGGCGTTGCAGTTGCATTTTTCATTAGCCTGCGCAACTAGAGAGCTTGGCTCGCAGCCCACCTGTACGCTAGCTGTGCCAGCAGCGCATTTGATTGTTGAGTTTTTCAAGTGCTTTTTACACTTGATTCGATTCAACTCTCCATGTCTCAGCTCAGTCGAGACGAGTCGCCTCGAGTCCGCATAATAAAGTTTGCACACATGCCAAGACCCGGAACGAGAGCTGGACTACCTGCCCTACGTTATGCATGCTAAGTTATGGGCTCAACTAGGGCTTTCCAAGCTGTCCGTATATCTAAATATATCTATTTACTTGACAGCTCTTGTGGCCTCCAATAGACATTTGCACTCAACATAAAAGCAAATTGCCAGATCAGAACTGATTCGAGTTCATTTTCAGCCGGGCAGTCGAATCATCTCTATTTAGCAATAGAATTATAAAACAACTGTTAGAATTAAATAGTTTATTTATATATTAGCAGTTTGCAGCACTGACATACTTTATTCCATATGCGTTTTAAGATTTATACAATACAGAATACCTACACTAACTTATAAGTTCAGTTATGTATATGCAGTTGAGGACATTCTCGAATTTCAAGGGAAAGAATAGTTTACGAAGATGCAGTTTAAGCGAACAAATTTTATTCAAATTCCCAAAAATACCCTAGTTACATTAAACTGATGGTTGATGGATTTGATTTATATATTGCCAGTGTTGGACAACAACATTTAGCAATTTATCGTTTACAGTTGCTTAAACAATGTTTTCCAATACTAGCTTAGTCATAAACAACTGACATCCAAAGCTCTTAAACAATATGGAATACCTGTACTAAATTATAAATTCAGTTTTGACGCTTCACATGCTAACAATATCGAACACTTAACCCGAGCTATGCCATGTGAGATTCCGGGTCGATTACATTCACGATTGTCGGCTAAATTATGATGTCGACAGGCGCACGATGTTGATTAATGAATAAGTCTTAAATCAAGCAGAGCTCATTATATATTCCGGCTGTCTGCTTACGACAAGTGCGCAGTCAACAAAGCCCCAGCCCCAATCTGAGCAATCGGAACAATCAATGAACCACAATAAATTGCTGTCATTAATGTGCGACATTTCCTGCTGCGGGCGAGCCCCGCCAACTCTTCCCGGCAGGAGTAGGCCCAAGTACATGCTAATTTGTGGCAACAGAACAATTTATTATTATACAACAAAATCAATGGCGACCATCAGAGCCAGCAACAAATGTCACAGCCTACAACTATGTTAATTACATACTGTTATAAAACAAAAGTTGCGCTGTAATTAACTCGAATGTTATGTTCGAAAAAAACTGAAGCCGAATTGAGTTGCGGAAATAAAATCGAGCTCTATTAAAATACGAACTCTATTATACAAAGGAATATAAATATCCATATGTATATCTATATACATATATATATGTATTTATATTTTTGTATATGTAATATTTATAATATGTAATCTGTTTGTTGTCAATTCAAATCAGTGTGGAGGTATTTCGAAAACGTTTCTTCATAGTTGAAAATTTAAATATTAATATCAATTAAAGTTTCAGTTTCATTTCTTAGGCAATGCTTCAGTCTCTCATTCGTACTTCATAGATTCAGTTTATTGCAAAACCTCTCTAGTTTTCTGTAACTTCCTTCCGTTTTCTTGCAATGTTTTCAGTGTTACACTTTGGAATGATAAAATGTTTTCACCTCATGGCTAGTATAAAGCACTTTCAACTAAAGCAGGCTTATACATTACATATATTTAGTTAGAGCCCGGCGTGACCGCTCTGCCGACAGCTCTTCGATTAGCCATAAAGGCGTTTAAAACTCAACATAAAGTTTTGTAGGGCAGCTTTCGAGGCAGCGGCGACATTGTAGACATCAGATTGGCTGGGAATGGCTTTCGTGTGCGCTGTTCATTAGCGTTTTGTCACCCAACAACAAGAACAACAACGACAAGAATGGACGGTACCAAAATCTAACTAAAGCTAACAAAATTTTAGGAGTTTTCACGTTACGAACGGTTAAAGGAAATGAGAGAAACAGGCGAGGTTCACAGAGGACTCGCGTGCGTTAACTGCTACAAGTCGGGGTCTTGCTATACACACCAAAAATACATATGTATATATAGGCAACGATTAGGTGCCAAAGGTCAAAGATTAATGAACAACTGGCGTGTCAACTGTAAAGTGTGTGCAAAATACTCTTTTCATTTGGCGAGTCTAAAATATGACCAGAGAAATGTTCGAGCGTGGACACGTGGACAAGCAAACAGTAGTAATTCTTATATCAAGTTAGCTGAGGAATTGCCTACAATATCGCCATATCCATGTATGTATATATCCTTACACACACGCCTGCACACCTACAAATATATGGAACAATATTTTGTGTATTGAACCTCCCTTTCGACTGCGTGAATGCGTGTCAGCTAGTTGTGAGGGGTTGGGCCGTGTGCTCCCCGTCATTCGTCAATCAGAGTCGCAAATTGTTGATTGCACCTACGACTACAACAATAACGGGAATACGTCGAGTCAAGGGCAGTTCCAGTTACAGACAGCTATAGCTACAGTTCTTATATACATATGCTTACAGTCGGGGCATTACACACAGTTCCAACCAGGGCCGATCGATAGTGTCCATGTGGCTGCGATTTTGCACACGAAAAGCAAACGAAACTGGAAATGAGAAACAGAAATCGTACAGGAGAAAGCAAACGGCAGTGCCTGACTGTATGATACCGCGTCATTTAATTTCACTTTCATAAATATGTTATTTGAAGTGGACGATGAGGAAAACTTCAGCTTCGAAAAATGTTCGTAGTCATCTTGGAACTAATTCATATTAGGATTAGTTTTGGTTAGTGTTTATCTGTGCCAGTTTTATGTGCTTTATTTTAATCACAGATCAAAGAATCGATAAATATCGAGTTCTATTTTTCGCCACATTTCAAAAATAAAATCTATTATACAAGTTATTCGATAATCTAATATACAGATATTTCAATATTTGTTGCTTTAACACATATGATACTCTAACTGCTGTCAATCGAAATATGATAAAGAAGACATTAAACTAAAAAACGATTATAATTCTATAAAAAAAAATAAAACATATCAAGAAATATGAGCTTCTTCTAAGAAACTTATTAAGCTTCATAGTTTTTCTTTCTGTCTGTTATTCCACTTTTCCATTTCAGTCATTCTTTCATGTATTTATCTATATGACATTGCTCCAAATACCTTATCAAATAGCTATAGGGTATCCAGAAAACCTTAGAATCGGAAACTAAAGTCGAGCGTGCAACCTGAGACTTTCGCATACACCGAATGCTATATATGTATGTATGTGTGTATGTGTGTATGTGTGTATATAGGGGCGACACCTATATATCTCATCTTTATATATAGGACACTCGCACTGTGTACGTATGTGTTTGTGTGTGTGTCTGTATTTGTGTGTCACTTTATTTGCCTTATTACCAACACGCAGCATAGTTTGTAGCTGCTTTAGAGGCAGAGCCTTGTTTATCGCCAGAGACTATAGAGTCTTGAGGCTTTCTGTAGCGCCCGCAAGTCGCGGTCATTATTAGGTGTGTGTGTGTGTGGGGGGGTTGATGATTAGATTTATCAGTGTGTGCAGGTTAAAATGGCATTGACTTCTGTTTGTCTGACTTTAGCAGAAAGCTTACTTTAAAAAGCAAATAAATAAATCATATATATCATATATCACGATTATTGTATGTCATGTCTACAGTGGTTCAAACTGCTTCAAATCGAGACACATTCCAACGATCCATGAAATACAATATATTGGAAAACGCTTTATCGAAAGGCGACCATGAATATATTTCGCGATGATTCTCCTTTCCTTTTTTACTTGCATGACTGATATGATGAATGAAATGTATATACATATATGTATATACTATTAATGAGCTTTTAGATTTAACGCTATCAACTACGTCTTGACCATGTCTATGCTTCTCTTTAATAAAAGATATATGCATATGGAGCTATGATTACCTTAATTGTGTTTGGAATGCAGTTCAAGTTGCTTCTTTAATCTGAAACTTTGTTTTCTTTATTTATTTGTTAAGTTTCACTTCAACTTTAATTTCAACTTTCACTCTTTCTACCTAACCAAAATATCCTAAGATTAAGTCTTACTGTGCTTATCCCTTAATCTGTTTCCTTACTGTTTACTGTTTAACCCTAATCGATGTGTGTTCATGCATTTTAAAGAAAACTGCCAAAATATTTACGAATACTGTGAGAAGTCAAAGGAAAGTGAATGAAATCCAAAATCTTTATCCAATTGGCTCAGCTCAGTATTTTTACTATAACTATCATTATTCTTGTTATTTTTATTCTTATTAAATATATTGTTGTTGTAATTGATGGCGAATTCTTAACCGCAAGCAAAACTTTCTTGTGAAATCAAATTGAGTAGAATTTTGAAATTGGATTGAAAATTATATATATTACAAAATGAGTATATATGAGTATATATATATGTATATATATATATATATATATACATATATATATATATATATATATATTGATATTTAT
>NW_022046068.1:18440-39235 GCF_001654015.2 Drosophila navojoa | reverse complement strand
TATATATATATATATATATATATATATATATATATATATATATATATATATTTGATTGCTTTTGCATTAGTCGTTGAATTTGTGAAATGAGTTTGTACTTATTCAGTTTATTTTGATTTACTTTTCTTGTATGCTTTCGAATAAATATTTATATATATTAGTAATTGAAAGAAGATTGAAAGATAAATATGAAATATACCACCGCTCTCTCACAGTCGAACTAACCACAGTAACTGTATATATTTTCTATGCATTTGCCCACCACCAACACCACCACAACAACCAACCAAACAACCAAACAACCACTGCCACCGTCAACAACAACAACAACACCACCACCACCACCACCACAATCTGCGTGTGCGTGCGCGCGTGTGTGTGTGTTTGTATGTGGGTGGCTGTGTGTTTGTGTATGTGCGTCGTATACGTCGTCATCGCTGTAATCGATAAACGATAAACTCGCCTTTTGATGTTTCGTATGCTCTCGTTGTCCACATATACCTCAAAATCGATCATCCGATCACCACCCGATCGATATATATACATACATATATGTGCCCACACATATATATATATCTATGTATGTCGATCTGCACAGTGCGCTCAGGGACGGGCCGCCTGGCTGGAGCGCGGCCGTCGCTGCAGCGTCCAGGAGCAGCAACAGCAACAGGCCACCTGCCATCGACGCTGGGTGAAGCGCAATCGAGTAAGTTCATCACGTAGAGCCACTCACATAGCGCCGTGTACATACTCATTAACAACAACCTATATGAATATGTGTAATATGTATGTCTATATTTCCATATAGACGTATATATACAATCACCGATTCACCGATTCACCAATCAGCAATTTGTGCAATTCCTCTTCTCTTTTGATCTCTCGCACACCGTCTTTTCCCTTTCCAAGCGCATTATTTATGTATTTTCTTTTTCTCGATCACACCTCGCTCCCTATCTCTCGCTCTCGCTCTCGCTCTCTTTCTCTCTCTCTCTCTCTTACCTCTCTCGCAAATGTTCAGGGCATTGGACGCCAGGTGGCTTCAGGATTATTCAAACTTATAATAGCCATTAACCATTACTTTGTCAAGCCCCAAAATAAAAAAATAATAAAAAAAAATACATATTTTCACAATAATTAAGATTTTCATGCATCTGATACAGAGCTGAGTGCTGTCCCTATCAACAATAATCATGTAAAATTCTATAAAGACATTGATATATGGGCAATTCCAAATGATAAAGAAATCAAATAATCATATACCAACAAATACTATTATCATTATCTCGCATCGTTAGAGTCTAGCAAATGTGTGTTTGTATAATCTAAGATGTGTTTCATTTCTGATGTCTAGCTGGAAATGCCTATATGAATTGAAATTATAGATATATGGTTATTGATCATTTCTATTACTAACATCCTAAATAGAATCATACGTTATTACTGATCATCAGTTAGAAGTTCACCATTATATATTCATTGGGACAGCACTCGAATATCATTGGATAGACCACTAATAATACATATACGTCTATGCATGCCCATGTGCTTCGCTCGGCAGATCCAAGATGCTTCATTGGGCGGTTCGTCGGACGATGAGGACTTTCTGGGCGTACTACGTGGACCCAGTACCTTTGCGAATGCCTTTCTCTATGTCGGCCTGGGCACCGTTGCCTTGGGTCTGGTCATCGCGTTCGTCGGCACCGGCGAGAAGGGTTTTAAAACAGTGGAACTAAGACTTATAGGGCCCTCTCTAATAGGCAATATAACTGTAGCACCGGTTCTCCATAAAGCAATCCGTCTCAATTGAGCTTTTCCTTATCCAGGTTTGGGTCTAATCTGTTGCATTTTACGCATCCTCTTCTGCATCTGCCCATCCCACTGCATCTCATCCAGCAAGAAGGCCCGCAAGAAAAATGGTAACAAGATCGATGCGGATCACACGACCTCCTTGCTCCGCAACGAGAGCAAACGCGTTTCCATAGCGCGTGGACCCTCCATTCAGGTAAGTGTCAAAAACGCACTGCGATAAGCTCAAGTTATGGAAATCTGTTGCGAAATAAACAGACTTAGCATATATATATATATGGGAAAAGTAAATGAACTAAATAAAAATCCCACTTACTATTCATCCTGCTGCACGGTAGTAATCCATTTTATCTGATGAAACCTAAAAACTTTCATAGATGTCCTAATTAGACGAACATTATCGGTATTCTACCAAGGGGTTTATAGCAACATATCATCACTTATTAATTAAATTTTCTATCCATTGTCTTCAGCTATTTTGAAGGATTTTGGTTTTTTATACGGTGTTTGTATCCACACTGTTTGCGTTAGTCATTTGAGATTCCATTATGTTTGACTTATGGCTCACGCTTGATCAGTGGATAGTGTCGAGCTCTGCCATCAATATATAATCAAGTAAGAAGGCTCTAGTCGAGACTGCTCGAGTAGGAGTTCCCCTGAACCCTTCGAGCAACTGATATTTCAATAATTCTTTGCTTCTTTCTTCTTACACAAGAAACACACACACTCACAGACACACATATGCACGCACGCATAAACATGCATGGGCTGCAGTGTGGGTTTACTATGGGAATTTAATTGTCTAATAACTTTTCTTGTGAATGTAATTTCTGCATAAAACTTTAAGGTTGTGATAATATTATTAAAATGCGTACATTTGCCAAAGCACAGGCCTCTAGTATTTGAAATACGCTCTTTACGGATTTGAAGACTATAGCTTTAAAGATGTAGAAGATATAATTATATTACTGATTTTCGAAAGGGTTTTTAATTGATAACACATCTACATCTACGGTCTAAAAAAGGTCAAGTGTCTAGCTCTTATGTCTTCTAAGATCGACGCGTTCAAACGGACTGACGGACGTACGGACGGACATTCAGGCGGACGGACCAAATCGACTCTGCTCGTTGGCCTGATCAAGAAAATGTATTCTTTGTTTTGCCTGTTGCATACTTTTCACTAAAGCATTATACCCAGATTTCTGGTTTTCAATGGGCTAAGCGTAAAATACGCAATAGTCTAAATATTCAATGGAGAGTAATAATTTACTGAAGATCTTGTCTTATTTGTTTTTGCCTTCTTTCAGCCAAAGTACCCTATTGCACACAAGCGCAGTCAGAGCAAGATGCTCAATGAGGGAATGGAGGCACTGCGTCAAATTGCAACCACATCGCTCTTCATGCAGAACGAACAGAAGACGGCCATAAACCGCGTGGTGCCCATTATAAACGAGCCGGAGAGCATGGATCATATGGGAGGTGAGGGAATGAAAAAAATAATTTATCTACTTAAATCTATTCTACTGTTAATTTCACAGCAGATGCGCCGCTCGAGATGAAGAAGCTGCAAACGGCGCTGAATATGTGCGAGATGAGTGATGAAGAGCGGGAGGAGCATGTGCAGCAGTCTGCTAAACGTACAGCTGCAGCAACTACAGCAACCACAACAACAACTGCCGTTACGAGTAGTACCACCAAAGCGACAAAAGCAACAACCCTGGGCACCGTGGACGAGCGACCCAATAGCAAATTGTCGCGCCAACGCGTTGCCCTGCAACAGCAACGCCAGCAGTCGGAGCAACAGTTGCAGCAGGACGTGCAGCACACACAATTGGAGCAGTCGCAGTCATTGTCCTCCTCGTCCACTGTCCGAGACTCACTCGATGCCGTCGTCGTTGTGGAGGAGACCTCGCTCATGGACGCGCCCACGCCCACAGTGGCAGCCAAGCCTCTGCCCCCGCCCGCAACCCTGCCCAGCAGCAGCAGCAGCGGCGCCATACCCCGGCTCAAAAGCTCAACGGCAACATTCAGTGAGACTCGACAGGGCATCTCGACGGGCGCCACGCCCAAAACAACGCCCACCACCACCACCAGCAACAGCAGCAACACCTACAACACACGCCTCACCAGCTCCCAGTCGCAGCCGATGAGCTACGACCTGCCCCCAGCGCTACCGCACACCTATTCAGCGACAGCTACGGTGCGTGGTCCTCTGGGCATGACTCTAACTGGCTCCAGCAGCGCCTATGGGTCGCCTGCCAGCCGCACCACTGCGACCACGACGACGATCAGTTTGCTGCCGCTGCCAGCGCCGCCAACAGCTGCAGCAGCAGCAGCTGAAGCAGCAACAACCAGCATACCCGGCCAGGTGCTGGAGCCTCAGTCAAGGATGGCCACAACAAGTCTGAGCATATTGCAGCCATTGCACAGGCCAGCGACGGCCCACTCGTCAACAGCCACAGCAGGAGCCGGAGCAACAGCTAGAGCGACGTCAGCGGGTCACAAATCACAGCCGTCATCCGCCAGCCTCACAGCGGAGCGTGGCAATCAGCTGCTGCTGCTGCCCAGCAAACTGGAGCCGGAGCTAGTGCTCAGTCCCTCAAAGCTGGGCCAGTAAAACAAAATATTAGTTAGGATTTCATGCAGCCACACATAGCCTATATATATACATATATGTATACATATACATATGTAGGTCTGTATGCCTGTGCGTGTGTGAGTGTATGTGCGAGTGCGAGTGTATGTGTGTGTGTGTGTGTGTGCGTATCTGCAGCTACATAGCACTCTATTTTGAATGTGCCACAAAAAAATTGAATGGAAATACCAGAATATGCCACATAAACGCCCATCAGTCATGCTCCGATATATTGCCTCCTTTTCGGAATGCATTTTATAGTATACCCGTGACTTTTGACTTTTCTAAATTTCTCTGTATTTCCGGGCATGACTAAAACCCTTATAAAAAGCTTTCAGTGTCTATTTTCCGATTATTAATGTATAATAGATCTATATATTTTAACAATTTTCGTATATGTATGTATATCTATGCATATACATATGTATATGTAGTATATTTCTGTATGGCAGGTGCTCAGCTAATGATAAATTTGCCTAATTGACATTTCGCGCGCTGTCTAAAATCTAAAACCTTAATTAGCCAGTCCAGGGTATTATAAAGTTTGTATACCAAACATATCGTTACAAAAAAATATACAACAAATAATAGAAAATATTTATAAACAAAACAAAATGAAACGAATAAAATGAAATCGATACCGAACTAAAAGAAAAAAAAAAAAGAAAGCCGTCGTCCAGTTGATCAACTAACATAATATCCATACAGAAATAGCTAATTCTTCGTACATGGCCAGTGTAGAAGCGAACATTATACACAAATATATATATATATGTATGTGTATATAACATGTATGTATGTGTCACAAATTAGATTTGTACGCAGCCCGAAATTGAATGTCGATGCTTGAATGCAGCGGATGAAAATCGATTAACATAAACATATATTTAGAACAGAAGGCCCAGATCTAACAGAGATTTTAGAAATGCATGTGTCAGATTAAGTTAAATGACAGCTCTTAAGCAATACAGTCAATGGTCTGTATGCAAGCAGATACCCGTTTTTACTCTGCCTAATCGCAATGCAATAACTAAAATTTAAGAAATTACTTATGTTTTTTACATTTACTCGATTTTATGATCAATTCGTTTTTCACTTCTTAAGGCACTTTTTTAAGAGCATCAACTAATGCAACTTTGGAACAATAAATCCGAAAGTAATCAAGATTAGGAATCATCAAATGTAACAAACAATCGGATATAAAAAGTAAGAGCAAAGCAAGAGCTGCGAAAATGGGCAAATGAAAAAAGCAAAGCCTGTAAAACGAACGAAAGAAACGAAAAACAGATGAAGCTAATAGAGAACTATAATGAAAACAATATATGAATTAGTATGTATGTCAGTATATGTATGTGCAGAATAAAAACCAAATACCTAACTCACAAGTCTTCACATATACAATTTTTCTTTTAGCAGTACTTTCAAATGGGAATCATCTTAACGGCAACTGCAATTGCTGCCTAGCCACTGTTAGACTCATTCAATCACTCAATCGCTCTGGTTAACATTAAAAAGTTCTGCTACTTAGCAGCCGACAGAGATGAGCCTGTTAACTTTCGATAAGTCTGTACATTACCAACATCACTCAAGTGGTTATGCAAATAGCAGTTCTGTTAACTATCCATGTTAGCTGTTCTGTTCGTTGCATGTGTTATCCTTTTTAAAATTTTGGCGCGCACTTAAGCAAGTTCCTACATTTTTAAAGCAATTAAACTAAAAAATGTAAGGATAATTGGAATCGGCAATCTCGATAAGGACGATAAACTATTAAAAGTATCAAGTTAACACCTCTTCAAGGATGCAACCAAAATAATAATTCGCTTTTTTTATTATAAATAAATTCCTGTTGATGGGCGTAGCGAACTGCATTGAATATTTCGAACAGAATTGTCATCCCATATCTGTTATGTGAACAAGCTATAATAGGGCAGAAGATCCATAATATAAACGCAAGTATTGAAATGTTTGTATTACTATATTCATGCATTCCATTTTGTATATGTTGAAATTTTGTTGTGTTTGCCAAAGTTCAGTTTTACTTACATATACATATAAATATTTATATATATGCATATGGTATAACGTAGAATTGAAATATTTCAGTATACTAAGAGTTTATTGGAGGCGTTTAAATGGGGCTCACGCAAGCTACTAAAAAGAGGATTTCGATTTTATCTGCACACTTACATATATGTGTTTGTGTTATACATATCAAAGGATCTACTACAACAATAATATCAGTATCAGTTAGTTATATATTTTTGTGTACCCATTACCAAACATTTCTTTTTGTCTCATTTCAGTCTTGCCTTGTCACACGACTTGGCTTCTCAATACATCATCATTATACTTATCATCATGATCGATTAAATGTTACACATTGTGAATAATACCTATAATTTGGGAGCAGCATCCAAGAAGTGCTTGGAGTTCACAGATATTTATATACATATATCCTGAACTATTTTATATTAAGTTTGTTACTTTTCTCTTTGTGGGTTTTGTTGACATTTAAAGAACTACTAATGTTTGAATTCTAAATTGATTAATTGCCATTTCTAGGGATTAACGTAGACACCGAATAAAACATGATTACTAAATCTTTAATGTTTGTGTTTCATCAAACATTTATACATATACATATATATTTATATATATTGTATATGTATACATGAATCAATTTTTCTTTTTAAAATTGTGGTCTCTATTGAAAAAATGTAGTATTGCTTCTCCATGGATCTCGGAACTTGATCTTAACTCGGTTCATAATTATCTTAGCTGCTTCAAAAGGCCAACGGGCGGCATTTAGGGCGCTAGGTTTTCATTTTGACCAAAAAACTATCCTTACATATTTGTCTTTAACGCCTTTTCATTTAAAAATCCCTGAAAATTGCTTTTGCTTAGCTTTCGAAAAATTCTTAACCTTTATAATCTTTTTAGATGACATTAAATATGTATTGTATGTTTCACATTAAAGCAATGTTTGTTTCTTATCTCCTTATCCCGTTCTTCATAGTCGAATTTGTGAATTTTATATATGTATATATATATATATATATGTATGTGTGTGTGTGTACATACATACAAGTGAATACGTACAAGTGCTCTAAAAGCAAATTCAAAGCCGCGTTTACTTAACTAGATTAAATAATCTTTAAGACATTGATTTATCACACCAATTTGTATACAGATGTATATATATACATATACATATATATGCATATACCATTTACAGATATATATGCTGGCGGGTAGTTTTTTATATAGATACAAATCCTATATTTACTATTAACTCTCTATTCACACAAACATACATTGTATCACCCTTGCGCTACAGTGAAGCCTGACTTAGTATCTACCAACAAAAAAGCCACTATGCAATGTCCAAAGTATTATATCTAAACGTACGCTCTTTCTAACTGTAGTATTACAGAGGTTTCTCTCAGTTTCGTAAACGCATCCAAACTGCATTTAGCTGAATCGGCTTTACAACTAGTATCATAGCTTTTTTGTGAGTATTGCTTTAGTTTTTACAGGGTTTTCATGATCGTAAATACATATCTTATATGTAGTCTATATATACTAAATATTGAAGCGTATTTACAGTTGATTGTGGCTGCAGTTGTTCATAAAAAAGAGACTGAAAACAAAAATAGTATTAAATCACAGTTGCGAAATAAAATACAACTGATACTCAAATATTAGTTTCAAAGGAAAAACATGATTG
This sequence comes from Drosophila navojoa, assembly GCF_001654015.2. Next base: position 31,064 of record NW_022046068.1, on the reverse strand, counting down.
TTTCTTTTGTAAATCATAATTTATGCTTGTATTAAGTGGACATAATCTTAAAATGTAGATATCCATACAGAAATCAATCAATCGATAACTATTGGTTTTCAAATCGAAATTAAAGTAAAATCTTTGCTAAATATTTTTTTTTAAATAAACGAAAATCGATAAATTTGCATATCTTTCAGCCAGGCCGAAACGCTCGCACAGTGAGGCATGTCTTATAAAATATATATCCATATGAATGCATTTAAATATATATCTAGTATATATATATATAACTGAGGACTAGAACATAATTCATTTGAGACTTCTAACCAGTTATTTACCACTCAAAAAAAAAAAAAAAAAAAAAAAAAAAATAGTAATAATAATAATAATTAGCATAAACGGACAAACAGACAAATTATTACAACTGTTATATACAGAAAATTTAGAGCATGCCGTACCGCTATTGCCAAAAAATAGAGGATATATCTATGTGTATATATTGAACAGAGCGACAAATACGAGAGATCGTTTAAAAATGGACCAAAATGAGGTTAGTCCTTAAATTGCAAGCTATATATTACATAAGCATAGAAAATATACCCTACAGATATATATAAATATATATATATATATATATAATATATATTTATATATATATATATATTTATATACTTATATCTACGCATATGTATATATAGCGCTTCTGATTTGATTTGACTTGTTGATTGCCTACAAGCTAATAATACCTTAGGTTTTGCGCTAAGATTTCTACACATGATATATCTAATATCTAAGCATATAGATCATACATTTAATTAGTTTTATATGTATGTACGTATCATTTGTGTGTGTATATGGTATATATGATATTTGTTAGTAATGTATACAGTTGTATAATATTGCAAGTTTTCAACATTCAGTTTCATTTGACATTTTATGCGTATGTTTCGAGTGTATTTCATTAAGCTTATATACAATACAAATTGCTTGTCTTCCATTCCTTATATAATATAATATTACAAATTGAGTTGTCATTTCTTGATCTCATTTTTTGTTTTGTTTTGTTTTTTTTTCGTGTATTTTAGATATAGTCTGTGGAGCGGGCGGGGTGGGGCGTAGCTGCTTATAAAGCAGAGAAAAACCTTCTTCAATTGAATGACAAGTTTTTCGCTTACAATTACAATCTACTCAATAATACATAAGATGGATCAAATCCATAAGAAACAATGAAAGGAATTCAGTACTAACAAAAATGTAAGTATTAAGTATATATTATTTGACAATTACTCTGAAATGTTCTTCTAATGTTTTTAACCAAAATATATAAAAATATATATATTTTTTTTTTTTGGTATTTTCAAATTTTTGTTTAAATATTCATATATTCAGTTGCATTTAAAATAGAAATTTAATTAAAATGGAATTTATAAAGCTTTTACATTCAACTATTCACTTTCCAAAAATATAAACTTTGTTTAATTACAATTCCACTTTCGTGAACTTTGAAGATACAAAATATTAAATTCCTTTCAAATGTTCTTTCAATTATTCCAAACAAAGTATTTCAAAGAATCGAATTAGAAAATCATTAAAAATATATAGTCCTTCCACAAATTGACTTATTTATTGTATTATTTTTATGTATTTATTTTTTTGTCTTCACCAAGATGCTTTCGATTTTTCTTTTTTTGCACATTTCAGTATTTGTTTTTTGTGACTTGTTTGAAACAATACCATTCTGTTCATCTTGAAAATACTCTCCTGTCCTATTTGGGTAATTCTACACTTATTTACTATGTGGGTCTTTCTAATGTTGCCTGCACTGCAGAACGTTTGCTCCACACGGGTTGTTTATATACAATAATGATATATATGTATAAATACTACTTCTCAGTTTTGTTCGCTTAACGAGTTAATTTAAATAATGTATATATATATATATATATATGTATATAGAATTCGCATTGTCCTTTCACATTCAGAATAACCCCTGGGCGCCGGCTAACCGTTGCCTCCGAAATCACAAGAATCATCATTTGAGCGTATTGTATATGTTATCCTCTCCAGCTAGTTCCACGGTGGTCACATGCTGCTCCCCGAGTGGCTCCTCGCCTAGGTAGACGGTGTGGTAGCTAATCGAGGTATTAGCAGTGGGGCAGTTAATCTCAACCCGACTGACAGACTGCGATCCATTCGGCAGATATTTGAGTGAGGCGTAATCTCCATCATCATCCACTGAATCCTCTCTATCCTCTCCTTTATCGTCGTGGTGCGGCGGCAGCTGTGTCAGCCGCGTGGTGCCCGGGAAGCCATCGCAGGTGTGCGATGCGCAGATCTCGGCATAGATATTCTCCTTGGCGTGGTCCACGGCGGCAGTTAAAGTGGGCGCTGGCTCCCTCTGCTGCTCCGCGCTCTCCAAGCTGGACATGATCAGAGAATCACGTACACTAGAGTAGGGCAGATCGTCTTCCACCAGCGATGTCGGTGAAACCAGCGCTGCAGGCGAGAGGGCAACTAAGCCGCCCAGCAAAGAAACGCGGCCAGCTGCACGGCGTCCGGTGACGGGCTCCTTGGCCAGCTGGAGCTGTTGTTGGGCCCGGAACTGCGTCTGGCTGCGCTTCTCGGGCTCCGATTCGTGCAGCTGCATCTTTTGGGGCAGCGAGAAGTGTCGCAGCTGGTGCAAGCTGCTGGAGGACTTGCTGTACTGCCGTGTCTTCACATGAAACTCATTGTAGAGCTTCTCGGTGATAAAGGATTGTGGCGGCGGCGTCTGATTCTCCACATCCTCCAGCTCATTGCCAGCCTCGCTGATGGCATCCGTGTGCGCTGCGAGAAGATCAGGTCGTTGCTGACCGCGCTGCCCGTTCAGCAACTCAATGTCCTGCAAGGACATCGACTTCTGCAGCAGCGTGTCCAGAGACTTGGGCATCGAGCTGCGTTCCATGCTATTGCTTAAGGTTGTAGTCTCCGTTTCGCTGTGCAGCGATTGCGTGTCAGCTGAGGCAGCAACTGCTTCCTCATTGCCGAAGCGCTCCTGCAACAGCTTGGACATATCCGTATAGCGTTCCATGCTCAAGCGCTTGGCCTGCACATCCAGCTGCAGCTCCGTCTGGGACTTATCCAGCTGCTGCTGCTGCTGCTGCTGCTGGTGCTGGTGCTGCTGGTGCTCCTGCTTGCGAAACCATTTCTTTTTGGTGGACTGAAAGACCTTCATGCGCTCTGTAATACGATTTGGTGTGATTTGAGTGGATGCCTCGCTGCCTGCAGCAGCTGCTGCGGCCGCCTCCTTAGCCTCCAGTTGCTCCAAGTCCGTTTTGCTCAGAAATATGATGGAGTCCTCCTTCTCATGAGCCGACGTGGCCGCCATGCTGCTCTTCTCGCGGCGCAGCAGCTTGGGCAGATGCAAAGGCTTCAATATCTTGAGACCTTCGCGCGTTTTGCTGCCTGAGCGCTCGTTGGGCTGCATCAGCTCGATCTCCACCAACTTGAGAAACTGATCGCAATTGAATTGGCAAAACTTGAGCATGTTTTGCACCTGGGCATTGGCCAGCATGCGCTGCTCCGTATCGAAGCCAAGTAGACTCTTGGTAAGCTGCATCTCCCGGCTGACGTAAAGTTTGCGCAGCTGCAGCTGCTGCTGCGGTTGCACCTGGCCATGTCCGTCCAGCTCGTCCAGCGGGCAGCCAATGATGACATCCTCCCGGCTCACACGACTTATGCACAGCTGCTCGGGTATCTCAGCGCCAGCGGGCCCCGAGATGTAGCGCAGCGTTAGAGGCAACTGCTTGGCCGCTGCCACCAAGGCGCCTAGTCGATATACACACTCCGGATTCAGCTTACGCTGCGTGTCGCCCATCTTTTGGAGCAGCTGCGGTATGCCCGGCTCGATCTCGTAGAACTTCCCTTTGGTAGCCAGCGGCACATACATCACCTGCCTCTGCTCGTTCAGCAGCTGCGCATAGCGGCCCTTCTCCTTGTCCCGGCCAGCTATTAAATTCGACTTGGAAACGCTGTTCAGAGCATTCGCATGATGATGGTGCTGCTGCATCCCATGATGCTCCTGCTTTCCGTCCTCAAAGACAGCGAGCAGCTTAAACACCTGCCCTCCCCTCGCCGTCGTCTTCACGTACTGCGGCCTCTGCTTGATGCTGGGCAGGCAACCCTCATGGGTGGGACTAGTCGCCCCGTTAGCACCCCCGGGCGGGGAGGACTCTGTGAAGGCGGGCATATTGTCCACCGAGGCAAACTTGTAGACGCGCTCGCGCACCAGCTGCATTAGCGAGACATACTGCGTGGCTGTCGGCAGTCCCTTTTCGTTCAGCAGCGAGAAATACCCTGTAAACAATTAGGTAAATTAGAGTCGCTTTACATCCATTTCAATACAATCTGTAGTCGAGTGTGTAGAGGTAGAATACACCAGGCATTTACCTTAAACAGCTCTCATATATACACAGATAGGTAAGCTAAGAGAATCTGAGGAGACTGCAGTTTCCGTGGGAACACAAACCCAGTCAAGCCACTGTGGCTCAGCTTGCACTTGTTGTTACTAATTATTCAGTTATATAGGATAAGACTCAGCATCCTTAATCGCTAGAGCTCTAGCAAGGGCACGCTACTTGTATATATCAGATTCTGTAACTCAATGACTCTGCTTCGGCGTGATGGACTGCTTAGACTGTGATGGACAGGTCCTATAAATGGCACAGTGTTATGGGGGCTTACCTTCAGCTTAAAATAACTATGCATAACTATTTATAAGGCTCTGTCTTTGATGGCTGTCTGCTTCAGAAATTATTCTAACAAAAAATCACGCATTTGCAACATGTTTAAAGTTGGGGTAATTATAATTGACTAGCGAATTCCTTTATATAAAATAATTTAATTTAATTTAATTTTTGATATATAGAAATATCATTTAAAGTAATATAGGCAAATGAATTTACAGCTCATTTCGTTTGGTTTTATAGAAATCAAATAATACATAGATCTAAAGTTCTTAATTGCTATTCGCTTTGCTACCGTTGTTGGCGATTGCCCACTTTCAGAGCTACTGCAATATCTGATTAGACACTCGTTTTTTTGATTATTTTTAATTTTTTAGCGATGCGCCGTAGAGTATTACGCAATTGGGAGATTACCATTTTGCCCACTGCATTGGACTCGCGTTTTTTGTTGAGTTCGGCTGTGAAAAGTCACACGAGTTCGACAACAATGGGCTAGAGTAGCTGTCGCAGGGGCACTGACTGAGCCAGGGGCAGAGGCAGAGGCAGAGGCAGAGGCAGAGGCAGGGGCAGAGGCAGAGGCAGTCGTAATGCTTACATAATACCCCGATGATTATATTCTAGTGCAACTCCGAATCAGAGGGCGTCCCACTGACTCCGACCGACAGACAGCCTGTCACGCATATAAGCTAAAGCGCATCGTAGCCCAACTCTAAATCAATGCACTCTGGGCCACTAAAAAGCTTGAATAGCTCACTAAATACAAATATTAGCCAACTTATTATAACGTCGGGCATTAGTCATGAGAAAGCAACGCGTTTTGCATGCCAATTACGTAATTACCTCAGAAAACGAAATTCAGAAATTACAAAATAAAATACTGGCAATGCAGGCAAACACTTAACAAATCTGTATTCAACGATAATAATTTGAACTACGAATAAGTCAAGTTGACTAACTCTATTTGTAGAGCTCACTACTAAAATTCTTTTCGTACGTTTTTTTATCCAAATCTAACTTCATTCAGCTGTTCACATTTTATGATGATTTTCTTCTGTTGTTATATAAAAAATTCTGCAACTTTTATAATGCAAACTTTATTTTGTAAGCAGAGTTCGACATTTAACTGTGGCTGTGACTGTGACTGTGACTGTGACTGTGACTGTGACTGTGACTGTGACTGTGACAGCATACAGTATTTTTCAAGATGCCTTTACCTTTATACACAACAATTGAGAATTTTGAATGGGGTCATTTTTTGTGCCATATTAGTAATCTTCGTATTATTGCATGCGATTGCAAATCCTCTAAAATGTATCCGAATAAATGAAACTCTATTATTAGCTAGATCATTTCTCAATTTGTCGCTCACCGCCTGCCTGCGTGCCTGCATGAATCATGGCTAATGAATAAGCTAGTCACGCATATTTTTAAACTCAACTAATGAGATGGCGCGGGAGCGGGCGGGAAAGAGGAAGAGTTCTTTCCTTGACTCACCTGGAAACTCCTGGGGTATGAGTACCCACTTTTTGCGCTGCGTCTTGGCATTGTGACCATGATAGATAATACGATGACGCACAAGCCTATAGAGAAGAAAGAGCTCGTCGTGGCCAGGCTGGGGGCAGCTGCCAACGCTAGAGGATGAATTGGTGCCAGGTTCGTTCCCTTGCTGTTGCGAATGAGACTGCAACTGCGATTGAGACTGCGACTGCGACTGCGACTGCGACTGCTGTTTCACGCCTGTCGAGGAGTTGCTCGATGCAGCTGTTGAGGAGCCATGGGATGAGCTGGACTGCAGAGTCTCGTTGGAGCTCTTGCTGCTGTACAAGATGCGCACAACGCGCGGCAGCGAGTACCGCTCCAGGAATACATCAGCGGGAAGCGGGTCCTGCTAATGGAATATTTGATTAGACGAACTTCGCTTAGGGTGAACTGAGAACTTTGCGCTTACCTCGCTGCTGCTGCTGCACTTGGAGTTCTGACTGTCGCCGGTGGAGTAGTCGCCGCTCCCATTGAGGCCCCCACAGAAGCCGCTGTAGCCCGCGTTGCTGCTGGCCATATAGACACCTGCATTGTTGATATTATTGTTGTTGGAGCCGCTGTTGGCCAAGCCGTAGCTGCTATTGGCGCTGTTGCGCTGCCTGCGTGCCAGCCGCTGCTTCAATTCAATCTCGTTGCGTCGCGCCAGTCGCGCATTCTCGAAATCTGCCACAGAGAACATATTGGAGCTGGTGTCGTGGGAGTTGAAGCGACGCAGCTTCGGGTTCCGTGCCTCGACAGCAGCAGCCACAGCAAACGCCGCTGCCTTGTGGCCGTGATGTACGCCAGGTGGGGCACCTGAACAAAAGAAAAGAAAAAAAAAAAAAAAACAATCAGTTTATCAAATAAACACAAACGAAAACAATCAAATGTACATTGGTAAGTCGAAGATAAAATACCCTTGCTAAGCAATTGTCTACATATTTGTTAACTTGTTTTAAAATAGAATTTATAAAAAAATTAAATATATTTAAATTTCAGGGGTATCCATACAAATGCAGTGGAATCCGGTTAAATCAACGAAAATTCGATGTCTTGGTCGGTCCCCGTACAAACTTATATGAAAGATCCTCTTCTTAATACGTATCCGTTTTAACGACAACCGGTCTATCCCGACGACTATTCTTTTCATATTTTTCAGTCATTCAAGAATCAAAACAAATGCATGTACATATGTATGTATGTATGTATTTTTCAGTGATCAGTACCCTAGCTTGTCTACGTCACCGTCACATATGTTTCTATACCATGTTATTGAAGTAGATTTGATTAAAAAATTGATTTTTTATGTCAAACATGACAGCCGTTAAAAAAAAATTTTTGTTTTTTGCCTTCTGGTTTTAGCCGTCCTCCGGGTATAGCGACGGAAAATCGTTGTTCCCTTGAGCGTCGTCATAACTGGATACCACCGTATATTTTCATTGAGATCTGATTTGAATAACTAAGGTATAAATATGCTTCGAGTGTCCGGATTGGATTCCGAGTCTATACATACATATATGCATGCATACATGTATGTGTGTATAAACAACCATATATGCGCATATATATTTATAAATATTTACCATTTGTCTCACACTTAATAGCATAGCTCGAATACCTTATTGGCAAGGGTATTAGCATCAGAAACAGGTAGCCCAACCACACAGGCAAGTGCATTAGTGAGCTAATAGTCTATATATATTCTCGTTTATATCTATATATGTACAAGCATATATATATTTATAAATCTAATTGTCGCCGCCCTGCATTGGGGAAAATCCCACACAGCAAACTTACACACAGAAATACACAATCAAATGCAATTGCAGTGAAATTTTAAGCTGTTGCCAAGCGCTGAAAAGTTTTACGGTTTTTTAGTCCAAGAATTAGCACAGTGGTTAAAGAGAGCGCAAAATGGAAACAAACATTTTTGACAGCTCATAATTAAATGTCAAGCTAAACATCATTGTACATCTTGTCTTCAAATATATTGACACATTTTTAAATTAGTATTTTCTATAAAAACAAATTGACATCCGTACATATGTATACACTGAATAAATATATATTAATAAATTGACTTTTTAGTTTTTGAGTGGTTTTACTTTAGTCATATTAACAATATAAATCTACATAAAACGATATCTAGAAGAACAATAATAATAATGATTAATGAAAGGATCAATAAATTATTTACAATCATATACAATGATCTTACGATTTGTAGGATTTTATTACACGCTTAACGGTGTTGTATGCTTTTTGAGTACGTTATAATAATTAAAATGTTCGTATTTGAATTTTAATTGAATTTCAATCAAATCCAAGTCCATTCATTGCTGCCGCGATGAACGAACTTTCTACAATAAAACCAGATATTCCAGTCTATGCGTAAGCCAAGTACAAAATATGTTAATTTATTTAATTTATACATTAAACCAAAGACTAATATTGCATATTAAATATTTATTATTGGGGTTCGAGTTTTGTGTTGTTAAGTTGATCGATCATTCACCTTTAAAATCGAGAGTGAATAATAAGTACATAGATTTAAGACCCGGACAAACTCGATAACATACGATATTTAGACGGATAATTCCTGTGGATAATTCCAACTGCAACTGATCGAACCTAAAAATACATAAAGCTATGGCGTACCTATATGATCACGAATTGATCATCTATAAAATTAAAAGCTCAATTAAACTCAATATCTTGATTTTGATTCCTCATTGTTCGATTGCCGCCCATTGTATGGTGGTGATTCGCAACTGCTGCTTCTGATGTTTCTGTTACTTTATAGGTCGGTGAAGCGATTACTCACTTTAATTGCGCACATTTGACTTAATTTTTATTTTTTGTATTTATTTATTTTTTTGTATGCTTTGTAAATACACCTATACACATGAATTCGCAGCTGATTGTAGACTGCAAGCAAGGCAGAAGCAGAAGAAAGAGAAAAAGTAAACGTTTTGCAATTGCGCTTATCTTTTGTGAAATATCAATTGCAACAAAAACAGCAACTGTGCCAAGTGCTCGCCCATTAGGCGAGAGTCGTAGGCGAGAGACATTGGGCGAAGCGGACGAGGCGTGCGCTGCGTTGTCGTCACGTTTTGTGAAATTACGCGAAGCGAACAGCGCGCGCGCTCTTCAAGCCGAAGCCGAAGCAGAAGCAACAGAGGACAGAAAATGCATTCGGCAGTAAAAGCAACAACTACAGCCTGAAAGGCGTAATCAAACAAATTTAGTAAAAACATCGACTCTCTTGCGCCTGCTCTCATTCACGCGCGCTCCCTTATTCTCTCTCTCTCTCTCACTCTCTTTCTCTCTCAATCACGTACGGTTGTACTCTGTGCTTGTAGCGCGTGCCTTGCCTTGCATTCGTTTCGATTGTATGCACTATTTACACACATACATATAAATGTATTGTGTAGTTATATGAGCATGTGTAAATCTTTTCAATGCTCACACCGAAAAAATATACATACATAGCTTCCCCTGTTTCTTCACTTACCGTTACAAGCAACTGAAGAGCTATTACCGGGCACCCCTTGCACTACAGCTGCCACACTACCTCCGCCAGCAACAGCTGCGCCAACCGCTGCAGCAGCTCCAGTGACCACTCCTGCCGTGGGTGGCGCTGCGCCCGCTGCTGCAGCAGCTGCCATGTGCGGACTGCTTTTCACAAGCCAATTGGCCAGATGACGCTGACGCTCGAATTCAATGTTAGTGCGTTGCATTTTAGCTTCTATTTGTGTATGTGTGTGTTTTTCTTATTTTTTGTCGATGCGCCGTATAATCCCTCAATTTTTGCTAGCGTTTACGTCGACTGCGCCGACAGCAGCGACGCGTTGCCGTCGGTTTTCTACTACCGTTCGCGTTAACACGTCTCGTGTTGTCAACTGTCGAAAGCTTACTGACGCCAAGCTGAGTAACGTAACCAAACTGCAGATCGCCCACCACGCTCCCAGCAGACTCTCGTTGTCGTTGCTGCTGCTACTGCTGCTGTTGCTGTTGCTGTTGCTGCTTCTGTAACGAGTCATTGAGAGCAAAAATTGAGAGAAGAGTTTACATAAGTGAGCGCTCAAATAAATAACAAAAACAACAATGTCGAAATGTGCAAAGCACAAAAGTGAATAAAAAAGATGTTGATAATAAATGAGAGAGTGAGCGAGCTGGCGAGCAGGCGAGCAAGCGAACGAGTTGTGTGTGCTACCAGTAAATACGTATGTATGTATATCTGTATATATTTATAAATGTATTTATATACATGTGCATGTGCTATGAGTGTATGTATACATACATACTTAAATATGTATATACGTACGTGTTGTGCATAAATTAAAATTGGCCTGCGTAACACAGGCAACGATGACGACGTTATCACCCAGCTGCGATTGAAATTCTCTCTCTCTCTCACTATTTTTCGCTCTCTTGGCTCCCGCTTTGTTGTGCTGTCACAGCTTATTCAATGTCGCCCCGCACCTTAATTGTTATCAATGTGCGCGCTCTCTTCTCTGCCCCTACTACATCTATAGCACCCACAAACCAACCGCTTGGACTAGTCACAACGTCTAGCAGCACAACGACCGCTGCGCGTCATCTTAAAAAAAAAGCGACATAGACGTAACGAAAAGGGGGCATACGCGACGGCAATGTTGCGGGCGTCACTGTGTCAGGCGAGACATTTGGCGTTATACCACGCATACATACATAAACGTTTGTATGTATATGTAGGAGTATATTGTACATAGTATATAGTACATATGTATGTATTGCTATTGCTTTGGCTTTTGTTTTTATATTCTTTGTTAGAAAGGGTCTCATAGCTTTTGTCATATTTTTGGCAAAGCGCACTCAAAGGCAAGTAGCCAAAATTCATTGATATATTTGTTTGTATATATGTAAACATATATCTATATATGTACATATGTATATGCATACATTCAATGTATGACATACACACATAGTATTTGTTCCGCATGACGGATTGAATTAAGCGATCTGTCGACATTCAGCGTCTGTTGCGAACCCAACTTTTTTCATTAGATCAATTAAATTTGCTAGACAAAGTACTATCAACAACTAAATACATGCATACGTACATTCGCACGTACATGCATACATTTGGTAACAAACTACACGAATAATTGAAATCTTTTTGCAAATTCGCCAGTCCCAAAGATTTTTTGAGCGACATCAACTTAACTTGTTGAAAATGTTCTACAAAATACCATTGAAATATATTAAAATAAATGCTATACTTTCAGTTTTGTTTGACATTAAGCGCATATAATAATTAATACATACAATACATACATACATACATACGTATGTACGTAGGAAACAGCTGTTGAGCATCAGTTCTGTGCACTTTGAGTGACGTTTTGCTGACATCCATTCACAGTGGTTCGCCGAATACAGCTGTCTCACTTTTACTTGTGGAGGAAGTACAGTTTGTCAAATATCTGGCTATTGTTCGAATAAAACTTTAGAGTTGAAATACAACACAAAGCAAATCAAGTCAAAAGCAACTGTTTTTTTTTTTTTTACAACCCTATAAAATGGTTCCTAAAGTTGAATATCCCCTTCTTTTATGATATTTATTTCAAGATACAATTGTTCTGTAGACTATGAAAGTGCGATACTCCAGCATGAGAGCAAAATTGTATTTTTGCTTAAAGAATATTCGCGAAAAATTTGATTGACAATCGTATCTTGGGGCTATCACAATATAAGTATGTATGTATATATTATGTGAACCAAATATCAGTCAATCGAAAGATCAAAGCCTTAAGTAAGTGTATAAAAACTTCGAGGTAAATGGTGTGCATATAATTCGGTCTGAAGGTTGTTTGCTTACTCCGGAAATAAATTCGAGCTCCACATTAGACTGTGTCATGCTTTTCTAATAAATGTTTTTTTTTTTTTCAAATGATATTTGAAGTAATGTGATTGAAGGGTATCATATTTAACGTAAAACTATTTTTATTACAATAAATTAAGTTTAAGATATTAGATTAGTTTTGATTTATTTTTGGTTTAGTTTTGATTTTGTTTTTCAGCCTAATGTCAACACTTTTGGACCTAGAGACTTCAGATTTATATATAATGAATACAAACATTTACAGATTTTGGATACCACGCCCCCTTCACCCTCAATTTGTAAAACACGTGTTTAAAGCACTAGAGATTTGTGCTTCGAAATATACACACATTTAAACATGATTACGTTCTGAAAGTTTGATTAGGATTGTTAGAGCGTTAAAATGAAAAACACTCCACATTTGCCGAATTCAAGATCTTAACTGAACTCTTTATTGCTTAAAATCCTAGTTCTTATATACCTAACAGAGACTCTTAAAACTACTTCCAGTCACTGGAAGGGTGCATTTTCTCA
>NW_022046067.1:95462-106096 GCF_001654015.2 Drosophila navojoa | reverse complement strand
ACACACACACACACACACACACACACACACACACACACACACACACACACACAGTAGGAGATATTTATGCTGTTATGCATGTGTCAAGCACAGCTGTTAAACTGTAGCCCACCTCGCCCACGTCGCCACGCCCCCCGTTTTCCGCTCACACGGCCGCCTGCATTTGCATTGCATACCTTTGGGCGCTCGTCCTCGTTTGCATATGAACAACAAAAATGAAACCCGTCTTTTCACTCGAGTCGCACAACCAACACCCCTCCCCCCCTCCACCAACCCCTGGTTACCCTCTAGCCAGCGTCGCGTGCCCCTTGTCTACCTTAATCAAGAATCTCAGTCGGCTTCATGCACGCATGCACAGTGCACAACGACATTTGTCGTTCTTTAGTTTTAATTTTTGTGGCTGTTGTTGTTGTTCTTAAATATATACCTAATAAAGGGTATTTTGCTAGCTGTGCACGCGAACAGGGTGGCTATGCTGGAGTAGCTCATTTGGCACTGTATAAGAAGGAGCTGTATGCATATGTGGGAGTAAGAGTAACAGAGACAGTCAGATGATGCTAGCGGAAGTCGTGTACAGTAGAGCCTGCCTAGTGCGAATGCATTGATGTGATAATCTGAATAATCTTATGTTTCAAGTGAGTGCTAAGATTATCAAAAGACAAATCCAAAGCAAATTCAAAAGCTAGAAATCATATTTCTAGCCATACTGTGGTTATAATTATTAAGATTCCGATTTTTCAAATTAACGAAGAACAAATCCCAAATACCAATTCAAAGAAATCATGTTTCAGCAAATTTTTCTATAGGCAGGCCCTACTGTAGTTGCAATTGTCAATTAAGATTTAGATTAAGATTAAAGGGACTAAAATTGTGCTCCAATTCAGAAATTCATATTGTCTCTATAGGCAGGCCCTACTCTAGTTGCAATTGTCAGTTAAAATTCAGTTAATTAAGATTGACAAAAGAAGAATGCATTTCAAATTCCAATTCAAATTCATATATTCCCTTTAGATTGCCTTTACTGTAGTGAGAAGAGCCTAAAGGAAATAGAAGCAAAACTCTCGCATCGTTTCAAGATTCACAATAGACAGGGTATTTCTCTAGTCGAGCACACTCGCTGAGTGCACTTCAACTTGTTATAACCGTAAATTTCATATTCAGTGTTTGCCTGGTAGCTGGCTGCGGGTGTTTGCTGCCACTTTGAGAAGGGCCAACAACAACAGCGAATGCTGATGAAGCTGTTGTTGTTGCACACGATGAAGATGATGATGATGATGATGCTGATGCTGATGCTGATGATGATGTAGGTGACACGATAACGAAACGTTGACAAACCGCAAATTACACTTGTTTAGCCCCGCGCGCCCCCTTCACCCCGCCCGCAACTCTGACAAGCAAATGTTTTGATGGCTGCAAATTTAGGTTTTTGCATAAATTTTGAAAACAATTACGCATAACCGCAAGCACCGCACGAGAACCACAATAACTTTGGCGCAAAAGGCAGCCAACGACAGAGTAACAGTAACAATAGCAGGCAGTGCAGAGTGGTGCGCTCCATGTAAATTAGGCAATAATAAACAGGCAGAATGGCGCCTGCCTAATGCTTTGAGACATTTAAATTGAGCGAGTTTTATGTTGCATAGCTTTAAGCTGCAGTTGGACAAGCCTAACATTGGGTTAACAGCCGCCATCAATGCTTGCGCTGTTAATGATCATAAACAGTCACTTAAGGAGCCACAACAAACATTTCGTTACCTTAACAACCGAGCTGTAAATTGAATATGCCATATGCATAACAGCAATAGCTACTGCTTAGACGGCCAAGCGAAATAATACACAATTGTTGAAATGCCTAAATTTTTAACACGTTTTTATGTTACTGGCAAGCCAGTCATTGGGCAATTAAATTTCCTTTACTACAAGCTGCAACAGAGTGAATCTTTTAACAGCGGCTATAGCTAACATTTAACAGAGGTATATTCAGACCATTTAGCGTATATAAGCTTTATATAGCTGTAATGTAACATGAAGCTGATATTAACATGACCATTAAGCACACATCCTGTAAGACAGCGATTGGGTGGTTTGGGTACCTTGCACGCTTAGACATGCACATTAAACTTAAACTCGATCTTTTCGTCGCACGTTTTCAATTTGTTTTTGCCCACACGAGAGTTTTCGCTCATTTCACACTTAAACATTTTCCATTTCGTTTGCCACCTGCATTTTAAAGGACATTTTAACTAATTTTAATTGCTTCTCTTCTGTTCTCCGTTTTGTGTTTGCTTCGATTGCTTTAGATTACCGATCGTCGAGAGCTATCAGTTTACGTCCTGAACGAAGCCTAAGCCAGGGCTTCACCTCGGTGGAGCTGGACACAGTGCTGGAGGAGCGCTGCAGCGACGTGGAGCAGACACAAACCGAAATCATAAATCCCGAATCGCCCATGGACACCACCTCCTACAAGATGTCCTTCTCTTCGAGCTAACAGTTAGCAGTAGCACAGCAGCAACAGCAGCAGCAGCAGTCGACATCGCCGACAGCGCAGCCGCAGACAGCAGCCATGGCTATGCAGCTGCTGCCGCCACGTTCGATGTCATCGACGCTGACGCCGCCGCTGCGAAAGGCGGGCAGCGTGCGCGAATCTGGCGAGACCGCGGCGCTGGCCAAACGGCGCAGTCGCCTGCAGGAGCTGCGCGCCGCAAGCAGCAGCCAGGCCAGCGAAGCGGCCATTGCGTTTGGTGTCGGCAAGCGTGATTCGAAGCGTCGCCATGGCGCCAGCGCCGACGCCAGCAGCGGCAGCGGCAGCAGCAAAAGCTCAACAGCCGCCGCCATGCGCAAATCACAGTCGCTGGACGCCGCCGAAAGCTATTCGCTGGCCAGCATTCAGTCGCCCCTCTGGGTGACGCTCACCAATGCGCGCACCATTGAGGAGCTGGCACAGCAGAAACTGTAAATATTTTACAGACAACAAACAGGAAACGAAACGAAGAAGCAACGGAAAGAAGGAAGGAAGATCAAAAATACCCCACCAACCACCAACCAGGCTTGTTGTTGTTGCAGCTGTTAAATGTTAATGAGGAGTTACCCCCTCCAAATCCGCATTATGAAATGAAATCCAACGGTTTTTCCTATATAGTCCAAATAGCTGAATCCACCTTGTAAATGTATAAGCAAATGTAACTGCATAACGAGTATTCAACAATTTACAACATTAGCAATTGCATATAGTTAAGCTAATGACCAAAATTAGTTCAAAATAAAAAAGAAAATGTAAAGCAAATAAAGTGTTTTCTTTTTTGTGCAACTGCATTACACTCACTGTTAAACTCATAATGGTAATGTAAGGCTTACAGCAGGCGGTTATTTTCATAAATGCAAATGTCCATTTCCAATCGGAAAGAAAGCTCAACTCCTGCCACTGTTAAAAGACGCTCCTTCCAGGCTTAACAGTACAGCGACTGTTAATTCAAGATCAAAATAATCTTTGCTTTGATTTTTCTTTGTTTTTATTTAAATTATGTTGTATATGTAATAAGAGCTTAAAATACAAATTTAATTTCATTATCAAAATACATTGTTATACAATTTCCTTAGTTGCTTGTTTTTTCTTACGTTTTTGTTGTAGATCTTTAGTTGTTTGTTTTTAATATTTCACTTAATCAATTATGTGTTTAGTTTATCTTTTTGTTTACCGCATTTCTTGTGTTTTTTTTTTTTTCATTTTTATTATTATTTCATTATTTATTTATGTATATTTATAATATTAATTAATAGAAAATATGCTAACAAAAAGAAGAGGTCGTTTTGGATATATCCATTTTGATATATATATATATGCATATGTATATATGTATGTATGTATATATCTATATATATATATAGATTCAAGTGCTTCATATACATCCATATAAAGTACTCATATAATACATAAAAAGAAAACGAAGGGAAATATAATTAAAATTTTATACTTTAGGTTTGCAATTAAAACATATTGAAAATTTAGAGCCACAAAAGAACAAATTCATACATATTTATAAAAAAAAATATATAATATATATAAAATAATAAAAAAAAAACAAACAGAAAAAATGTTTTTTACAATTGAACTACTATATTGAAAGCACTGTGCCCCGTGTCTATGTATGCGTGTGTGTGTGTGTATATATATATGTATAGCTTTTTGGTGGGAACTAAAGGTACAGGGAGGGATCTAAATCACGGATATTACATATAGGAGGAAGTAGAAGAAATAGACAAGGTGAGCATCTTGCTTGAACTCAATCAAATTATCCTTAAAGCAATGTTGTCCTTACACAACAGTTATAAAATGTACTAGGCAGAGAATAGGATAATAATGTATTTGTTGTCTTGTTGTTGTCTTTTTTATGGTTTCTTTAAATTTCAATTTGTTTTATTCTTGCTAATTACTGTTCTCAGAGCTGCAAAATACTTTACTGTTATGTTTCACTCTCTCTCTAGCTCGCACTCTCTTTCTCTTTCGGCTTAAATTGAAATATTTCCATTGCAATTGTTATTGTGTTTAGACACGCTTTCGTTAATTGTTAAGAGAGAGAGTGAGAGAGAAACAGAGAGAATTATCGATAGCTGCCCGGTTAGTACACATACATTTATGCATTAATATACATATATATGCATAAGATTTCAATTTGATGTTCCATATCAAGTCACAGTTGCAGTTGCTGATCGGGTGCTGGCGGAAGGTAAGGCGTCTGTGCAGGATGGGGCGGAAAGGCGGGGGCAGAGATTTTGTTACTGATATTAGTTTGTCACGTCTGTGACACGTTACATCCCAGTGACACGCTACAGTTGCACGATTATATCTCTCCGCTGCACTACATGTGTATCGTGGCCGCCGTGTAGCGCGCCTCGCCGCGTCGCCATGACCACTGGCTGGGACGGAACTGTGTGCAAGAGAACAGAGAGAGAGCATCGATTAATAAAATTCAGAATCAGATGATAGAGACAAGGCAGTTGGGTTAATGGCAAAGGTCAGGAGCTAAACGATTAGTTAACAAACCTGATGTAAATGCTTGGACTGCATGTAAATATACGGAAATCGCTTAGTTTGCATTTAATTAATTGGCCGGCCAATGGCTGACGGTTCGACTCACCTGAATGAGCAGTTGGCCGCTTCGTGTGTGCGGATTCCGGTACGCATAGAAGAGCCACAGCGTCACCGCGAACACCAGACAAATGGGCACCATAAAGCCAACGGCCACGCCTACATCCTTATTCTTTGGCAGCGCGGCGCCAAGATGTTCGCTCTTCTCGGCATTGACGCCATCGCCGGCCGCGCCAGCAGCCGCTGATGTGCCGCTCGACGGATGCTGTGTGCTGCTAATAGTTGGCTCCGTTGCCGGTGCACTGCCGGCTGACCCGTTGCCGTCGGGCGACCAGCTGGGTATGGTGCTGCTGTTGTTGTTGCTGCTGCTATTGTTGTTGCTGTTGCTGTTGTTGCTGCTGTTGTTGCTGCTGCTGTTGTTGTTGCTGCTGCTGCTATTCTCCTGTGCAGCATTGTTGCCCTTTTGGCCGAGCGCCGGGCAAGCATCACTGCTGCTAATCATCGAACGATCACAGCCTGCAAATGGATATAATTAGTGCGAGTTTATAGCAAATTATAGTAAATTGATCAATTATCGAGAATTGTAGCCTAGCACATCTCGCACTGATTGCCCTATGCAATCTTCTTTCTCGCTCTTTTTTGTATTATTTTCCCTTCTCTTACTAATTAATTTTTATATTAACTGATAATATAATAACTACACTTTTGATCTATCATAATTTCTGTTCTCATTTAAATTGTTTATGTTATTCTTAAGTATTTTCTTTTTCTTCTTCTTCATCTCATTTCTCACGTAAATAAACATTTTAATCTTAATGGGTGTAATGCTTGATAAATAATTTTGATAATCCTTAAGCAGTTGACTTACTATAGTCTGATAAATATTTTGGGATACACATTGATAAACCTCAAAAAAGATCGCCAACATTCGTTAAGCTTTCATAAAAATATTGATCATATTTAGGAATTTGAGTAATTAATAACACAAAGTTTTAGAATATACATTGATAAGTCTATCAAGATGTGTAAGCTACATTTGTAAGCCTTAATGGGTATAATGATTGTTAAATATTTTGTCAGGGACCGTAGCGTTTATAATTTTTATAAAAAAAAAACTGTAAAAGTAGGAATTATTCTATTAAAAAAAATCAATTTAAATGATATAAATAAAAAATAATTATTGCAAATAAATTTTTATATTATAATCGTTACAATAAATGAAATGTATAACCTCTTTTTGCTTAACAAAATTGAAAATAAAAATTTTGATTTGATTTTTATATGAAAATTGATGTGCAATAAATATTTTTTATTTTAACTTTTAATTGGCAATAAAAAAAATTAACTTATGTCTGTTTTTCCCACTCTTCTTGTGTTTTTCTTTCTGCTACTAAATCTGTTTAAATTCATTTAGTCATGAAAATAAACATTTCCTGATCAGCAATAAATATATTAACAAAAGTCGCCATGAACTTAGATCAATCGATGTCCGATTGTACTGCCTTCATTAAGATTCACATTAAGATTTACCCTTTTGCTGCCATTCCTGCTTTCTGCGATCGTTGCCAGTGTTTGTGGAGCAACGATTCAGCGTGGGGCACCAAACGCACTGCGGCCCATGGAACGAATCGAATGGAACGAATTAGTTTCAAATTCAGAACGAAAGCCATACTGGCAGCTCACCTCAAATGTGGTATTGTGATTGATGCACGCCTGACAGTCGGAGTAGCCGAGGCATGTGGGCAAGGCAGTGAGGACGACAATGGTCGAATTCGTGATCTCATGCTGGCTAAATGTGACGCGATGGTATTCATAGATGGTCTTGCGGCGAGCGACTGAATTGGGAGTGGTTAGAGTACGAATTAGTTTCTTTGATTAAGCCATATAATAATGCATAGCTGGAGCACATACAGAAGAGCATCTTGTCCACGATGTAGGCATCGGACAGTCCGACCTTGACCGGATGCTGATTATCCTGTATGTTGTTGATCAGCATGGGCAGCTGGTAGTAGACGAACACAATGTCTCCAGTCTTATGCAGCGTGGCACTGAACGTGAATTTGCCATAATTGGGCTTATCCTGGAGCGTGACGTTCTCCCAGACGACGGTGAAGGCGGTGCCTGGCGGGAGCAACAACCAAAGGTAAACAGTGAGATAGAGGAAGACTAGATATTGCCTGCAACTGGACTCACCATTGTCCTGTAGCCGCACAAACGAATCGTCCGACATGCTCGTATCAAAGTTGGCCATCAGCGGTGCTATGTATTGAGTCGCCGCCAGCCAGGAGTGAACGTACTCGCCGGTGTAGAGGAAGCCGCCGGTGGCCACGGTTATGTTGCGCACATAGTGACCGTAGAAGGGAAATCCGAACTTCAGCTCGACGGTCATGGCACGGCGATGCGAGGAGGAGAGCATACTGTTCTCTGGTATATTGCGAAGCTGTGACCAGATCTCAGCCGTCTCGTTCTTGTTCTCGTAGAGCAGGCTGCGATAGTAGTCGTAGTGATCCTCGTGCCGGGTCAGCTGTGATTTGTTGGCCTCCTTGGTGATGACCTCGTCGGACACATCGACATCGTCGATCAGCGCACGCTCTGTGGTGCTGCTGGTTGTCGTTGACTGGGCGGCTTGGGATGCCACCTTCTTGGGATATGGCATTGGCTGCTGCTGCATCAGCTGCGTTTTCTTTGGCGGCACACTGGGCACAGCCGCTGCCACATTGATGCTGGCGGTGCCATTGGTGCTGTTGGCAATATCGCCGCCGCTGCTGCCCAGCTCCTTGCGCTGCCCCGTGCCATTGACGCCCACATTGTGGACGTTGTAGGTAACGCTGCCCGTTGCCGTGGCCTTGCTGTCCACGGTGGTGACCGTTGTGGCTCCATCTGCCGCAGCTGCAACGCTTCCGACCGCATTCACATTGGTGCTCACGCTCTGGTACTGATGCTTCGCATCCATTGTGGCGCCCAGTACGGGCGGCGCGTCCGCTGTGCCCGTTGGTGCATCACGGCGCCGCCGCTGCAGCTCCTCCCCAGCATCCGACAACCTGACTATCCGCTCAGGATTGATATAAGCGAGTTTGGTGTCGAGCGCAACATAGGCATCGGGCGCTGCAAGCGATAAGGAGGGAAAGAGAGAGAGTGAGAGAGAGAGAGAGAGATTAGATGATTGGTCAAGTTCAGATAGGCATATATCTATATTACGATTATTCCTTATCTGCTAATTGAGCAAAAGTAAAGTAACTTCCTTTGATAAGAGAACGAACGGCGTTATGTGTACCGTAAATTTCTTTTAAATACCCACTAAAAATTTCAGTGCACTGCAAATGCAAATGCTAAACAAGCAACTGTAAAATATATACATATATACATACATATATATACCTATATATAAAACTAAACAATTCTGAAAATTCACAAATATTTTGGCATAAACATCACGATTCATAGGTTAACTGAAAATGGGAATAAATAATGTAGGGGAATTTATTTTATTTTTTTTTCCTGAAAAAACCATGAAAAATATGAATGTAAACTTGAACGGGAAATTTCTAGTTCCATTATCATTTATATACCTATATGGTATATATGACAGATTGATGGGGTGATCAGACAAAGCTCATATTAATATTATATTGGTATATATTTTGCAATCTAATGAGCTTATGGAAATTGTTTTAGAAAAATATATTTTAAAATGAAAATTTGATGGGGCAGTTAGCTCATGAGGTATATGTATATAATATAGTTCATCTTATAGGCTGACTAGACTAAGGTATACTAAACCCAAGAATTCTATTATAAGATAGGCATTCAGATGATGAACTTTAAGGGAAATTTGTTTTTTTTACAGTTTGGGTGATTCTGTGATTCGCGATCGTGTGCGATTTGACGCTCCTCGATCTGCGTTAAATCCCAGCGCACACAAGCCTCACTGTTTGACTGAGCTGGAGGTCAACAATCGAGACACGATATGGATCATGAGTCATCCAAAATTGCAGCTTACGCTAGATGCTCTCTGTCAGCGAAGCGTGGGTGGGTCATTTGAATACGTAATGCCATACGGTGGTTCGAGCTTCACAATAAAACCACAAATATTATAATAATATCACATTTGACTGGGATTTCTCTTCTGCTATGTCTCTCACTCAGCCGCTCTACCTACATTTTTATCAGTTCCGTTTTTGGTTGTCATGTGAATACCATACGAAATGCAAGTTCAGTTTATTCACATCTATAAAACTGACAAAAGCAGACTTGTTTTTATATATATAGTATAAATATATATATATTATATATTCTTGATTCGGCACAACATTCAAGTTGATTCAGTTCTGTTCATCTGCCGATCTTCATCTTCAACTTTATCTTTTATTACGTGATCTAGTAAGTTTTTCCCATTCAAAGCGATTAAAAATATTATCGAACTTTAGTTTTTATAATATCTATATTTCCCCTGGTGAACTTTAGTTCAGTATTAATCAGTTTCATATGAATGATAATTGACATTTTCATTTTCGATAATGGTAGATCCAACTATTATAAGATCATTTAAGATCATATCCAACATTTAAGGAATTTTTCATATAACGAGTGTTCTTGCAGAGCTTCACAACTTTGAGCTGCGATAGTTGATTTCTTTCTGGGTTGGGTCTGAAGTTCCATTTGTGGATAAACTTATATTGTGGTAGAGCAACGTTTGCAAATTGTTGAAATGAAACACAAATTGATATTGATTTTCAATTTTCGTTCTTCGATGAAGCAGACTTTTAATTGAAAAAGTAGATCATAGGCTGAACAATTCAGTTGTTGAGGAAAACGTGTCAAACTCAAGTGGTTGTTGACGCCAAGCGTTTCTCTATGCACGTGCCCAAATAGGAAAACACTTAGTATCTTGAGACGTAATATACATAGTTTTGGCATTCTCTAAATTGAATTTCAATTTGTCACTTTAAAAACAATTATTGAAACTGAAACTAAATGTAAACTGAGTGGACTCAGGTTCGAATTTTTTGCATTCCCGTATAGAGTCTCACTCGTTTAGCCTTGGAATGCAAAGCTTAAGATATTAGACTCTAATATTTACTGTTTATTGCTGAAAATAAAAATTAAAATAAGTCGAATCACGTAAATTCAGTTTATGACAAAGTTAGAAAAGGATTTTCGCCAAATTCCCTAGTAAAAAAAATATGTAAGACTCTACATAAAGTCTAGCAATACCAACAAAATACTTTTCGCTTTTATGCTAATTCAAGCATTCACAATTGATGAAAAATTCATTCGGCAAATGAATAAGAAAAGTATTTGGCATAGAAGTTCATAGATATTTTAGATGTGACATCAATCAATCAATGAATCGAAGGACAAATCATAAGCGAAATACTCTTGATATAGAAAATCTGTTCAGTTGTATCTAACCTTCAATTTGAAGACTCTTAAATTATATGGTTCATCAATTAGACGTATTAAATCTATCTCTCTCTCTCCCTCTCTCTCTCTCTCTCTCTCTCTCTTTCTCTCTCTCTCTTTCTCTCTCTCTCTCTCTCTCTCTCTC
>NW_022046067.1:68160-95452 GCF_001654015.2 Drosophila navojoa | reverse complement strand
TTTTTTTTTGTAGTGTGTGAACCCATGTTAAAACAAAATTGTTTATTTTGAAAAAAGTAGCGAATTTTATAATCTTTATTACGACAAATCCCCCTAGGGGGTACTTAACTGGCAATATGCCCATTAATATAAAAACAGACTCTTGAAAAAGCAATTAAAATATACCATAAATATACGTAAATATATATACATTCAATTTTTAGCGTCATTGAAAAAATACAAAAACACATTTTCAGTGGGGCTTCTGGATATGGCTTATCAGATTTTCCGAAACTTTATATTTAACACTGAGTGAGCGAAATGAGCTGAAATTGGATATACATACATATATATATATGTATGTAAACTGCTGTTGTTGTTGTTGTTGCTTTTTATTTTGAATGTTTTTGTCAAGTTAAATACATTTTCGGTTTTATAGCTTTGCATACGAGAACTCGTTTGACACCGGTTCAAAAGTGCTGCGATGTCAAATTTGTTAATTTGCTGGTGCACACACACAGACACACACACACACACATACATACATGCACAGAGAGACACGAACAGCTGAGGTCTGTCGTTTAGGCGACAAAAGTGTAGCTAATTCAATGGACAGCGGTGTAATTATTTGCCAGCGACGACTGAACGTGGCGAAGGGCCATTTAGCAGCGACGCTGATTGAAAGTGTAACAGCTCAATGACTCGTAATTTGAATGCATGTTTTTTGTTTCAATTTGCCCACCCCCTACCTCTGACCCAGCCCTCTCTCACACACACTCTCACTCTCTCTATCTCTCTCTTTTACACAACAGAAACCTCTTTTATTATTTATAACACGGCATTTGCATAAATTGAGCAATTTCACTTTTTTTTGGTGGGTTTTCCAACACTGTTCAACCGCATTTTCCCCCTACTTCTGCCTGAGCTGTAATTACTTATTAACTGTTACTCGACGCCGCGCGCTGAATATCGATTTTCTATTTTCATTACATTACATTCTTGTTTTTCTATTTTATTTCTACTTTTTTTTCTAGTTGTTTCAACGCTTACGACTCTTCGCCCACCGTTACGCCCCCTAGTTATGTCGACCAACCACCAGCACAGCCACAACACATTCTCGGGCCTAGGAATACGAATAACTCGAGACTGCTCGACTGGCAGATACCCTGCAAACCCAGCAACTGTTTTCTGTTATGGAAATAGATTTCTTGAATACCTTTTCTTATCGATGGACTTTCGTATTTCAGTTCTACCTACTACGTCTTATGGTGTACAAACCAAGTTGAGAAAACAAAGTAAAATAACAATTCATAAATTCACAATATTTAAAAATTATTATGGCAATTAAAACTAATATATAACAAAAATATATAAATATATAAAAAAAATAAATAAATAAATAAATAAATTAAAAATAAAATAAATCAAATTTAATATAGATATAAAAGTTTTATCTAAATAAACTTGAGAATAAAGTTATATAAAATTAAAAGCCACACAACCACAAACATACTCTCTCTCTCTATCTCTCTCATACGCACACACACACCCAAATCCCCATTGTTATATCTGCAGTTTCACATTTCAAAATGGCAAAAACTTTGTTTTGTTTTTTGTTTATTTAAGAAAGTGCCGTTATTTTTTATGGCAATGATTCGTGTTTAACGAAATTATAATGCAACGTTGCAGATCCAAGCGTTGCGGTAAACAAACGCAATCAGTTTGCCAACGACGCATGAGCAAGTGACAATTGCCACAAAACCGTATGCAACTGCCTTGCACTCGAGCAAATCGGGTTTTAGCTAATTACAGTATTTTTTTTTTTTTTTTTTTTTTTTTTTTGCATAGTAACTTAAAAATGACGTAAAGAGAAAGAGAGAGCGAGATGAAGACAGACAGCACTTAAGTAGAGTAATCGCAAAGCAAAGCAGACACAAAGATGTACACATGCACACTCACACACAGTCACTCATGCACACACACACACATGAATCAGCATCGCGCACGTCATTGCAACGTTTGTTTCCCATTTCCCCATTGCCTTGCATAATTATCGACTCCGGTCACACTGAGTCACACACACACACACACCTGCAGTTGCCGACTCACTCGCACCCGCTGCGCTTAGCAGCGAGCCTCTCTTGAAGAGCATAATTCAATTCAATTGAACCCGGTGTTAATTGTTATGTTAATGGCTGATATTGTTATTGTGGCGGCGGCAGCTGTAGCGGCCGCTGCTGCTCTTAAATAATTGGCGCAAATTTACGCAGCATTTGATTGAAAAATGAAAGTAATTCTTCCCATTCGTTCTTTTTTTTCTTAGTTATTTAGTTATTTTTATTATTATTATTATTATTTATTTATAATTTTTTTTTTTTTGCTGGCTGCTGTGTTAACGACCTTATGGCGCATCCATGGCAACTGTGCGTGTGACCTAGTTCTTATTTTATTTTGCTTTTTTTATAAATTTCTTTTGCTTTGGTAAGCAAATGCGACTGCAAAATGCTATTTCTTGTTCGAGCTGCACGGACAGAGAGTTAGAGAAAGAGAGAGAGGAAGAGATAGAGCTGACTAATAATTTGACAGGCATTCTGCGTAGTATGACTGCTGATTATTCATTCTCTCTTATCTGAAGAAAATCATTTGAGCTATCGCAAAGCAGTTGTTTTTCTTTGTGCAGACGACGGTAACAACAACAAGACTGCACTTGTACAGTTGTCGTTCTTTATTGGGCTTTTAGCGCCGTTAGCCGGACATGCTTAACGGTTGACTAAACCAATAGAACAAACAAAAGAAAAGCACACGAAAACGCAACGGCTAAAGGCAAAGCAAAGAGTTGCCAGAGTGTCCAAAATGCATTGGTCACAAACAAAACCAGAGAGAGTGAGAGAGGGAGAGCGAGAGAGTTAAATGGGCAAGTAAAAGACATTTCGAAGAGTAAGGTGGGAGCTTTGTCAATGCATATGTTTAATGTTTATGATGTGCGAACGTCAACGGCTCTGCTTCCTGTTCACACAGACCTGTCTGCGTGTGTGTAAGAGAGACGGCTGCTCTGTGTGGGCGCCCATACGTACAATGGGCACAACTATTTTCGGTCAACGCAAGCCGTTGGCCGGGCGCAAAGGGGCGTGGCATGGGGATTATGCAGTACAAATGCATCGAGATGCATATAAAGAAGAAAGTCTCTGACACAATCAAATATACATACAAATATAGACATTTGATTTATGTATAAGACTTGTCTGTGTGTTTGTGTTCCAATTGGAATTAGCTGTATCGCATGCAATCCCAGTTGGATGCTGCACAACTGTTCGTGCTTTATCGCATTCCTGATTGCCTAATGATCGAAAGTAGATTAAATGCCAGCTGTGAAATTGCTAAATGTACTTTTTTAAGTGTTTTCCATGCGAAAATCAGCATACTTGGCATTTACTAACAAAGCACGTTAGCCCACCTGCCATTAATTACATACATAGTACATGCACACAATTGTTGGCCTCCTCCGTTAAAAACTACGAAAATTAGCTGAGATCTGTCAAGAGTTGCGCCTTTAGTATATGTACCTAAATACGTACAGCTGCGGTCATAAAAATAGTGCGTTTAATCACTAGATATTGAAGGAAAAATAGCAAAAAATCCGTAGCTGATCGAAAACGAATGTTAAAATAGTTGCGGCAAGTAGTTCAGAAGGCGTGGCACCCAATTTCATTTGAAACGGTAATATTGCCTCATTGATTCCGTGCTACACATATGTCATGCCATAATTAAAATATAATGGAACACAATGCATTAGTTTTAATTATAATTTTATGTCCCATATTTTAATAGACCCTAATATTTTTATGAATTATTGAATCCTAAAGCATTTTCTGAATTTTCAAATTATTCAGAAATCATAATATTTAAATTATGGAATATATACTATATGCCCAAGATTAAGTCGCACTATTATTTTTATGAACGCAAGTGTATTTGAACTAATGGCAAGTTACCTGCTAATAACATAACAGATATTGTTTGTAATGTTAACATGTTAATCGACAATTACAGATCTCTGCAATGCAAAACAGGTGCATGCATGCGCACGTATGTATGTATGTATGTATACATGTCCGTGTATTAATGAGCAGGCAAATCTCATTCAAACTACTGGAAATTCATACATATTTATATATGAATGTTTGTATGTATGCGTGCATACATGTAATTATCACCAGAGCAGAAAAGACAACAACAATAATATCGCTCATGATAAGCGCTCTGCGCTGTGCCAGTCAGTGACTGTCCCCTGGGACATGAGTCAAGTGCAGTTGAAATCAAAGATCGATTAACTAAGGCAAGCTACTGCTACTACTGGCTACTATAGTAGATACTATTGACAGTTGTGTGGCTTAATTGATTTCTAGTAACTGCATAGACAACGACAACACACAGCGGTAACAATTTAGAGTAATTATAAAAACATACACACACAAAGAATGACAAAGTGTACAGCACAAAGCGAACGCTAGAAACTGATAAAGTGGGTGGTAAATAAACATCGGGTGCCAGACAAAGAAATGCTCAATCGCAACTGTATCAACAAATACGCACATACAGATGAATAAATATATATTTCACCATATCGCATGTGCGTGTGTGCGCCCACCTATGCATGTGTGTGCAGTGCGTGTGCAGTTAGTAGAAACAAGCAAATGAACTGCGACGACATTAAATGCTCTGGCAACGCTGTCCGCTACGGCTAGTAAACATCCACACATATATATGCACATATGCATGTGTGTCTTTATATATGCGTAGCACATTACATTATTGGCTAATTACACAACACTATCTTATGCTTGAGAGAGCGGCAATAGAGAGAAAAAGAGCTGGAGAGCGAGAGAGCAGGTAACGGCACTTTAAGCCACCAGCAGCTGCTGCTGGCAAGGTTGCCACCTGTGTCATTCTTTGATCTATTTCTATATCTATTTCAATTGCAAATTGCGACGCCGACATTGTTGGATGACAGCAGCAAGAAAAACAACAACAACCCAAAACAAGAAGCCACACACATTCGTCTTTTCTTTGCGCCTTGATAAAAATGCGCCACAAATTTCAATTGTGATATGCAACGATTAGATGTCGCTCGCTCTCTACAATTGCGCGGAGGGGTCGGCAATCGGTCTATGGAAATTGTTGCACGTTAAGTGGAGCATGGAGCACATAAGCGTAGCGTACTAAACAAAAAAATTGTTAAAAATAAAGTAAACGTGAGTAGTTTATCAAAGGTAGAGCGAGAGGGACAGGCAGAGGCAGGCGACAGGACGTTCGCTTCTTAGTAATGCTGCCTATTTTCACACTCGGCTGAGCCACACTTACACACATACACACACACAACACTCATACTAAACTCACACGCACGCACGCAAGACTCAGCGCTACGTACACTTGATTTTTTGTTGTCAATTAACGCATTTACTGCCAGGCAGCAGATATAACAACTACAATAAAAATACAAATTCGTTTTAACAGCAACAAAGACACAAAAAAAAAAAAAAAAACAGAAAAAAACATGGCAGCAAAAATTTCACCATACAAAAAAAGTACCAACTGGCAGCAGAGCGCGCTCTGACTCCCTCTCTCCCATATCCCCCACAATGACTCTCCACGACCAATCTTTGCGTTTTGCTTCTTCGACAACGTCGTCATCATCATCATCATCACCTGCACTATAATCGCAGCCTAATTATGATGATCTGTCATATGTGCACACAAATGTATATGCGTATTTGAATATTTCAGGTTTCGAGAATATTCAAATGTATTTTGGTTGCACTTACATATTGATTTCGCACATTGTATTGATCCGTATATAGTTAATAAAATTGCGATTTGCGCGTACGCACGACCGACAGTTTTCGCCATTTTTCTTGTCCAACCCGCACGATGAAACGTACACGTCCGTATCCACTGAACAATTAAATATTAGTGGCAAACAAAAGAAACCGCTCCGACTAGTATTTACATTTTTAGGATCGTGCAGCTTGGTCACACTGTTTTCTCCTAATTCCAGCAATAATAGTTTGGTATTTTCTCAATTCACAGTATATAATATTATTTTCAAGATAGTTTCTTACATGCATCTCTGATATTTTGTTATTCTTTAAATAGGTTAACCGATTGCCCATTAGCTGACTAAAATGAGTTTAATATTCTTTGGTTTGCATCAATTAAGCTGATATCCAAGGAATGTTGATGAAAACCATATTTTATGTACTCGAATTATTTAGGTAGTATTGGCACAAATTTAAGTTCGATAAATAACGTATATTTAATATATCAGAAGTAGGAAGAGGAATACGGTTAATTTTGGTTGTTTGGTTTTTTTTTTTTTTTAATAATATCGCTTTTTGAATACAGTCTTATCGAATTTGAAGAGCACAAGATATTGTCAAATCTTGTTTAAAATATTAATTATATTATTAGCTAAAGGTTCGATTCATTTAAATCCATTATAATTTGTTGTTAAATTGTTCGATGTTTAATATCGCAAGTAGCGATATATCGCTGCTATGGTACCTGTGAAAATAACAGACAGCTGTGCCGAATAACAGCCAGTCATAACATTTCTGACAACTGTCACTCTGCTGTTATTGTTCAATCTAACTGGGTCAGTTTAACGTCGCTGCTGTTTGTGTTTTTCTAAATTTGTGTATTTTTTTTTCGAATCTATACTATTCGAGCGTACAAATAAAAGTGTTTATGTTTCAAGTCTTGAAATAATATTGTCACTGTAAAAAGTGTATGTGAAACATATTTTGAAATTACAGCACAAACTGCAAGTGAATTTGCCGCTGACGCCGTTGCCGGCAAATGCACCACACTCAAAACGCGCGTGTGTGTGGGAATGTCTGTGACTATATGTGTGTGTGTAGCACTAGCAACGTGCGCAAGATTAGATCACTCTTGTTGCAAGTCTCGCTGTTGTTATTGTTGCTGTTGTTGTTTGAATGTGAGACACGACTTCAATTAGATATGACAATTGGAGATTCTTTGAATTGCATAATCAATGAATGCGTTGGCCAATGAGTGTGCGTGTGAAATGCGTCTGCAGCAGCTTCGGCGACGGCTGCTGCTGCTGTTGACTGCGCGCGCGTCATCTCTGCGTGTATGTGTGTGCGAGAGCAAATGCGTGTGTGTGTTTATGTGGGCGTCTCTCCTCGAGTGAACGAAAGTGACACAAAAACTTATAAATAAGTGCTTCAAGTATATTTATTGCTTAAACAAGAAAAAAAAGAGTCGATCAATCGTATGGATTTGTAATTGTTGTTCTTATTGTTGTTTTTTACTTATTTTTTGTTTGTGCGCGCGCGCAACTCGAGTCAATTATTGTTGGTCAACAATGTGCGGGCCAAGCAATTTTTTGCGGTTTTAAATTTGAGTGTGTGTGCGTACGTGTGTGTGCCAATTGTTTATTTGGGCAATGCAAAGCGCTTGACCTACATTTCGATACCTTAGCTATCAAATTCTTGCCATGCATGCGCAAGACAGAGAGACAAGCAGAAATCGAGAGAGTTACTTTTGTTTTTATTGTGCGCTCACTCGCACACATGCACGCGCACAGCATGCAGTGCATTGCATTTGCATTTGCATACAATGGCAAATGTCAATTAGCATTTGAATTTTGTACTTTATGGAGAGAATCAATGCCTATGTTACTTAACATCCACAGAGCGAAAGAGAGCATAACAGTGCACGTTAACTGTTTGTTGACAGCATGCGCGCTCTCTTTATGATAAAAATGTCATGCATGTGATAAATGTGATAAATCCAAAAAAAAAGCAAGTGGCAATAAACTAATAAGCCCTAAGTACTAGATAAGATTTTAAAATTGTGTAAGAGAGAGAGAGAGAGAGAGAGTAAGAGAAACATATAGGGAGAAAATATATGTATATATATTTATACATATATACTTATGTATTTGTAAATTGTACATAAAATATATGAACAGCCGCAGCAACAAGCGAGGGTCGCAGCTGATAGTGATAATTGCTTGATAATGAGCATACGGAATGAGTTCCGTTTTGTTGCTTGATAAGCAGACGCGACCAGACAACGGGACAGTGCACCGTACGCTGCACGTTACACGCTCCACACGTTCCCCACACAAACACACACACACACACACACACACACACACACACACACACGATCCACACAATTATTTTGTATATAGTATATAGAGTATTTGTTGGTCAATCAACGCCTCTGACTAGCGTAATCTTCTTGTCTGCTCCAACTATAGCTGCAAAAATGAAATTGTGTAACATCTAAAAACGAAACGCAAACGAAATCCCGAATCGATTTGACAGAGCATCCACCGTCCAGGCAACAGGTTGTGAGCCACACACCCACGCCCACGCCCACATCCACACACACACACACACACACACACACACATACACACACACAGCTACTCCTGGAACACAACCAAGCAGAGCAACAGCAGGAGCAGCATCAGCGGAAGCAGCGGCGACTACAATGCACCAGCGTCGCAACAGCCTGTGCCAGCCGCTGCTCAGCAATGGCGGCTGCAAGGATGCAGCTCCAGCCTCGGCAACAGTTCCGGCGACAGAAGAAGTTTCTGCTGCCACTCCAGCAACAGCATCCGCTGAATCCATGGATGTGGCCGCCGCTGTGGGTGCCTCAGCGCCGATGCCACTGCGTTGCGGCTGCTACTTCTCGCTGGCCTGCTCCATTGGCTCGATGAGTCTGGCCTGCGGCAGCCTGTGGCAAATCCCAAACACCACCGATCGGATCACGCTGCAGCGTGGCCTCTTCCTCACCTCGCTCGGTTTCATCTACTTCATCTCGCTGACCGACTTCTGCAACAAGTATCTGCTGGAGACGAAGCGTGGTCAGCAATTCCGCAACAAATATCGCCTGATGATATCCGATGTCCTCGAAATAACCAACAAGTAAGTCCAGCTATACACGTATATACATCAAAATCTCTTAACTTATATGGAGTACTATAGATATCTCTCATATATAGAGTTCTGGTCGTGAAAAGGCCATAGATAGGCCATAGCTACAGTGCACGCTGCCTAGAACGAACACTAAGGCTTTACAAGGGGAAAAAAAGATTTCTGCCCTCAAGAGATACTATATTCTAGTATTAAGTTCCTCTCTTGAATTATAATTACTTCATAGAAACCTTTACTTATGTATTAATTCTGATATCTACTTCATTCTAATATATTTATATATTTCAATTTATTTTGTATTTGTCTTGACATCTTTATATCCTCCTTGGACCGTGGGTCAAAGTCAAAGTTTTCAATTGAACTTGACCTTAATTCTGGCGTTCAATCCCAATTGAAATTATTTGCATGTGCTTTTTTTTTTGTGTGTGCAAATTCATTCAGATGAAACAACAACGGGTCATGGTCAGAAGAAAACAAACAGAGAGAGGCACAAAGAGTGAGGCGGACAGGGGAACTAGAGAGTGAGAATGAGAATGAGAATGAGAATGAAGGAGAGCAATGTTGAGTTAGAGTCAATAGTCCTTGGCCTTCATTGAACTAACCTAAATCAGAGAGTAATTTCGTATGTGATATATAAATGAGAAATATACATATATGGTATATAATTTATTTATCTATTGAGTATTCCCAATCTCTAAAGTTGTGCTGACTGGCTATATATATATATATACTTCTATATAAACACATGCTTTATTAAACAATGACAATGATGCTTCTCTATTATAGCACTTAGCCTTTATTTGAGATTTCCCCTTTAGGAAAACATCAAATGGAATTTCAGTTAGCAAAAGTTGTGCAATTCTCTAAAAATCTTTAAAAACAATCGCAATTTCGTTGTGACTTTTGATTGTCAATTGAAGCTTTGATTATTCACTTCATTTATTTTTATTTTCTTATTTGAAATCCAACTCGTCTTTTGTCATATGTATATTCAAATGGTTCTTGACTTCCAATTGAAAGCTAATCATTTACAGTGCCGCGCATTTGAATAGGTTTGACTTTTTTGATGGCTAAAAAAAAGTAATATCTCATCAACGAATGCCCCGATTTGCTTGAAATGAATTTTGTTTCATGAATCAAGTCATCAAGAGCTCTTTCTTTTTATTGAAAATCTAAATAAATCAAATAGTTGCAATCTATTAGCTCTTATATCGAATTTTTCCTTGATTTCAACTGCCAAGTAGCGAAAAGTTGTTTTAGTTTGAAGTATATAGCGCTGCTCTGACCTTATTATAGCATATTTGTTCCGCTTTTGACATTTCTTCAATTATTTTCGTCATCGCGAAAGAAATTCTTTAAAATATTTAGACTGTAGCCAATCTTGTTAATAGGTTCTTCTTAATATTTTTGCTACAATTTGAAAAACTTTGTAAACTTTGTATTTCGCCTGTTTAAAAATGAATTTCTACGGGTTACTTTTTTAAAAAATAACAGTAATTGCTTAAAATATTGCAATGCAAATTGAAATTAATAAAGAAAAAAAAAAAAAAAAAAATTACATATTTTTTACAGCTACAAAAAATATAATTTTACAAAATATAGTATTAAATGAACAGCTATAGATCTATTTATAAAACAAAGTTTATTTCATTCATTTTGTAATTATCAAACCTGTAATTAAGATGCTCAATTTTGGGTATATTGTTTCTTTATTGTCAAAGAAGATGAAGAAGAAGTAGAGAACAAGTAAACATTTCAATAAAGAGAAACAACAGCAAGGAATGTGATGAACAAAAATAGAAACAATCGAATTCATCGAATTCGAACTCGCATCGTCAATTGGCGCGTCCATTGAAACTGGTTCCGCTGCACCCCGCCCACAGCCTCCCCCGCCCCGTACGCGGCTCTCGACTGTCGTTGAGAGTGTTAATTAAACTGTGTGTAGAATTGTTTAGCTTATTTTGAATGGACTCAATGCAGGCGTCTCGCTCACACCAACTACCCTCCCTCTCTCCCTCTCTCTCTCTCACTCTCTCTGCGTCTCTATCTGTAGAGTCAAGCTCGAGTTGCCCCCTCAGCGATTACATCGTGCACGTTTCACGGTCACAGTTGCACGGCGCTATGGGTCAAAGCGGGGGGGTATGTAGGAGGGGGCGTGAGGGTTGCATTCGGAGGTGGGATCAGCTAAATAAAATGTGTTATAAAAACGGCGACTCATGTGACTGCATCACAAAATTGAGCAGAGGGCGGTCGACTAATAGATGAGGCAGTATTGTAACTGTTATACGGTCACAGCCAATTACTGTTGAACAAGACCAATTATAACAGTATGACACTTGGAGAAAGGAAATAAAATTAAGCTCAACAGCTGACAGTTGTTTCTACACTGTTATACATATTATACTGCTGTCCGAACTGTTATACAGTCAGTCTAAGTAAGGTCAGGTGCTCTATAGTTCAACTAAAAGTTGTTATTTTTCTTACAAGTGTTATACTATCCGATAACCTTTATATCATTCGCTAGTATCATAAATATGTTGTACTACTTTATATACCTGCTATGAGGTTTATCTAAAACTTGTTCTTTGTATACACAATTAAATTATACAACTTTGCATTATTACGAAAACTGTTATACTTAAATGCCCAACTATTGTCTTTAACCTTTGTTGACTTCAATATGTGCCGAGCGTCATAACAACCGATCGATCGATCGATCAATGACGCTAGACTAATAACTGTATTGCCCACTTAGCAATCAATTTTAATATCTATCAGAAGGGCTTACCCCTGCTCAAGTATAACACTTGTAGGTGTGCGAGTGTCTATCTATATAGCTATCTATATATATGTATGCTCTCAGATAAGCTGCCCACTGTGCTCTACTGCTAAAACAAATGTCTGCCCATTCAACATTATATACATATATACTATATTCGTATGTATAACACACTGAAACTATTATATGCGAAATTGTGAGGCGTATATTCTACTCGCAGACCTAATGAAACGTTTGTGTGGGTGTGTGCTTAGTTCTATTGACTAACAACTCGAATGGAACTGAGGGCAATTTATGAAAAGCTCGCTGCGAACAATTCGCACCTCGTACCTTGACCAGCCTTGACTTTTCTCATAAATCTAAATTAGACATAGTTATAGCATTTCATTACTATTATTATTATTTGTTGTCGCTTTTCCTATATACCATCAAAGATATTTGTATGTACATACATGCGCGAGGCCAGACTGAAAAGCCTAGGAACGACCCAGTAACCGATATCAGCATTTATCACAATTGCCTTTGATTGGCATAGATGTTAAATGCGAACTATTTGGCCCGTTCGCTATATGCGTATGAGCATATTGACACCTTAGCGCCTTATTCATTAGCAATTCGCCATGGGCAATGGTCAATGCCCATTTCGACAAATAGAACGAATGCCCAGCCATTCGTTTCGATGCGCTCCAATTTTCGTTTGGGGGTGCGACGCGACTTTCAAGGCTGAATGCACAGTTAGCACGAAAAAAAAAAACTCAACCCATATAAGAAAAGAAAAAAAAACAAAAAACAAAAACTTAGTTGAGCTCCAAAACATTCTCGAAATAGAACGAGGAGTGCCCTAGACAATCAGATAGGCTAGACACAGGGCTGGGGAGCCTGCCTGAACCTGTGTAACATTCAAACCCAAGGCACGAAGGAGTGCTTCAGTTAGGGTTGAACGACGAATAGTTGCTCTCTAATTTATTTGCATTCACTGTGCAAAGAGCTTTAGGAACGTATAACTAGTCATATAGACATAACTATCTACGAGAAGTACTTATCGTAGTTCTTATCTAGTAAGCACTTTCCTTATACACTCAACAATCTAGTTGAACATGTGAATCATATAGTCAACTCTTGCTTCTGCTTGATTTACATAGGGGAATATTCTAATCTACCCCATTCTCTATATAGCTGAATATGCTCATACATCTGGATGGATTAGACTCAAGATTTTTCTCTGCTACTCTCAATTTTTCTTAATTGGGATAGTCATTAAACGTAAACTCAATTTGAATATCTATTTACATTTTCTATTGCAAATGTCTTCATCAAATAGAATACCACTAAATTCACTTGTTTCAATGCACATTAGCCTCTACACATTTAAGGTTTATTTTTTTCATTAATTGGACTGCTTCAATTAGTACAGTTTCACAGTAATTCACTTAATAGCTAAATAATTGCTGGGCTTCGTCAAATGGCAATTAATTCCGCCACAGATTTGATCGGGTCCAAATTGGTTCTAATTATTGAGTTCCGCTTTGGTTCCCCTAAGACTTAACTGATTCGAAATAAGCGTTTTTATTAGGGAGGATTAGACATAATTGTAGCAATCGGAGTTTGTCTTCGTCGCTTATCTGTTATATATAAGTGTGTGTAGACAGACAGACTGTTATATACGCTAATTGATACTCATACTATTTACTCTTATAGAGATAGTCTACATGTAGTTACATCAAATAACTGTTATACAAATGAGGTGCATATATTGTCATACACTAAGCTTGTCTATCTAATCTAAGTTGTACTGTTATACTGTTATTGAATATATATCTGTTAGCTCAATCTGCTTACATATACATTATAATATTTACATTGCTATTTCCTTTATTATCTTCCACTTCACTCATATCTAGCAACTGTTATACATGTTTATTGCATTTAAGCATACTGTTATACACTATTTTGATATTGGGGAATCTAATATTCACCGTATTGCATTGCATTTATTCACATCTAACGACTGTTATACATGCACTATTATACTCAATCTGCTTACATATACATTTTATTATTTACATTGCGTTTTCC
This sequence comes from Drosophila navojoa, assembly GCF_001654015.2. Next base: position 81,649 of record NW_022046067.1, on the reverse strand, counting down.
CTTATCTATTACTTCACTCACATCTAGCAACTGTTATACATCTTTTTTGCATTTAAGCATACTGTTATACACTATTTTGATATTGGGCAATCTAATATTCACCGTATTGCATTGCATTTATTCACATCTAACGACTGTTATACAAACTGTTATACAAACTGATGTACATGATATGTTTCCTTAAGCCAACTGTTATGCGCATTCCCTATCCTTACTTAAACACAAAGTTGAGCTGTTATATTATAATTATACAACTGTTATACACCCTGATATACATTATTCATAGCATTCTTGATGTCTGCTCATCAGCTATTGGTAGTGTCACATTGTTTGCTGTACTTAGACTAATTCAGTTATACAGTTAACGTGCTATTCAATCAATGCCACCCACTGTTATACACGCCGAGTTGCTAGTACCTACGCTGGCAGTTTCAGTTAGCACTCTCCCACCTTCCATTCACTATCAGTGTGCTACAATCGTACGTGTCCACACCCATTCACTGTTATATAAAACCCACTCAACTCCGACTCGCCTTTCGGGCTGGCCTTGCCCTTAGACTAGCCCTGACCTTTTGGGCCGCGAGCACATTTGAGGCTAATGAAGTCATCCATCGTAGCGTTGGATTTCCGACTCGTATTACATATCATAATCCCGCACTTTATGGAAATGGAAAAAAATGCAACCGAAAATGAAATCATTTAATGGATTTTAATCGAAGCTGAATTGTGAAAATTTAACGTTAGGATGGGGGCATACGATTCCAAAATGTGCCTTTTGGAATTGCATTGTCTCCATATATGTATGTGTTCATGTGTGTGTGTGTGTGTTTGTGTGTGACTGTATCTATATGTATTTGTGTATGTGTATTCGTTATGCTCATATACAAGTATATATAGATATATATATCTATTGCTATTCATCTCTATCTATATATACTCATATTATTTGCGATTCTTCCTCTTGCCACGCGCCTTGCACTTTCGCCGCTTCTTGGACGTGAATTCATTTCCGATGCTCTCGGATTGACTGCAACTGCCACTGACGCCGCCGCTGACGCTAACGCTGATCTCGTTCTTACTGCTGTTGGCTTGGCTGACGCTGTTAACGTTGCTGTTAACGTTGCTGTTAATGTTGCTGTTAACGTTGCTGTTGCTGTCGTTCTTGTCGATGTCCAGCTGAAAAGTAACAGTTTTCGGAGCACTAACAATGGGCTCAATATCCTCATAGGTAACCGCAGCTATAACCGCCTTCTTATCCACCTTTACCGGTGCACCCTTAACAGCAACCTCATCGTCACTTTCACTTTCAGCAGTCGGTGCTGTCATCATCGATTTTGGTGCTGGCTTTGGTGCTGGTGTTGTTGGGCCGGCTTTTGCTATTGCTGCTGCTTTAGCGTTTGCTGCCGTTGTTTGTTTAGAGCCGGGCGGCGGTTCCACAGCGGTGCCAGCGCACATGCGTATGGGTGCATGGTAGCAGATTGGGGCGTCCACATTGCTGCTGAGTCGCGTCACTTTCGGCTGGAAGTCGATCAGCATGGGGCGTGGCTGGGCCTGTTTTTGACCGTGGGCCAGCAATTGTTTTTTCTGCGCCTCGATCAGCTGGCGCTGTTCCTCGATCAGTTTCTGTTGCTGCTTCAGCATCTCCATGTGCTTGGCCTTCTGCTCGGCGGCCTCGGCGTGTCGCAGCTGGGACTTTTCGAGCATCAGCTGCTGTTGCTGCTTCAAGCGCTGCTCGCTCGCCAGCAGCAACTGTTGCTGCTGCATCACAACTCGACGGCCCAGCTGCTCGGGCATCGGATGCTTCTTCAGCTGGTTTATGAGCGGCAAGTACTTGACATCCACCACGATTGGCGGCGGCATATCAAAGGCAGAATCCGGCTCGGTTTCGCCATCATCGATGTCGTTGTCGCTGCTGATCTTGGGCATCGATGGCTCTTGGTCTGGCTGCGTTTCCTGCTCCAGTTGCTGATCCGACTCGGTTTCCAGCTCCTGGTCCTGCTCCGTTCCCAACTGCTGGCTCTGCCCCGACTCCTGCTCCTGCTCCTCCATTTTGTCCAGCAACTCGGTTTTGCTCTCGCTCAGCCCCTTCTTGCTGCTGCTGCTGCGACGCGAATGTCGCCCGCCTGCAGCCTGATTCGTCTGGTTCAGCCGCCGCACCATCGGACGATACAGATAGCGTATGGGCATCGGCTTCTTGCCGCGCACCAAAGGCTTCGACACAAAATGCTGATAGCTTACGTCGATGCCGTCCTCAATGGTCTGGGGCACCTTGTGTTGCTCCACTCGCACGATTTTCGGCGCACCCCCCCTGCTGGCCGGCGCCGCTGTTCCTCCGGCTTTCCTCCGTTGCTCCTCCTGCTGTGCCTTTGCTGGCCTTGCGCTCGCCAGCTGCTGTGGCTGCTGCTGCTGTTGCCGGACTGGCAGCCGATTGCTCGTGTAGCTGTTGGGGACGCTGGCTCTCTGCGCGGCCGCAGCCTCTACTGCTGCCACTCTAGCAGCCTGCGCTGCTTTTGCCGCTGCCGCTGCGGCGGCTGCTCTTGCTGCTGACTTAGTGGCTGATGTCCTGATCGGTGCCCGCGTTGGTGTGCGCGTTTGCACCTCGGGCATTATTTTGATGACCGTCGACGTTAGCTTAATGCTCTTGCTGTTGCGTTTAATGGTGCGAGGCGTGTCGTAGGCCTCGCTGTTTGACCAATTGCCGCTGTTGCTGCTGCTGCTGCTGCTACTGCTGCTGCTGCTACTGCTGCTGCTGCTGCTGCTACTGCCACTGCTGCTGCTGCTGCAGCCGGCCACGCCCAAAGTCGTTTGATAGCCAGAGAGGCTGGAGCTGCTCGGGCGTTGGGCCAACGCTGGCGCTGCAGGCAACTGACTGTTATCGACGGACGCCGCCGGCTCAGCGGTCTGCTCCTGCGGCTGCTCCCGATGCGGCTCCTGCTCAAACAGCGACTGATTCATCTCCGACGAGGACTCGCTGTCCTGCCGAAAATTGCTCTGAGGCATCAGCAGCCACTTCGTGTGTGCCGGCTCGGCGCGCAGTCGCGGCGTTCGACGTCCGCCCGGCGCATGCTTCCGACAGGTGCAGACGTTGCCGCTTCCTGCTGACCTGTAGTCCGAATCGGTATTGGTGTCGCCACTGACCGAACGTCTGCCAGCTGCTCCCGCATTGCTGCGATTGTAACTGCCATGGTTGAACGTAGTTGTGGCATTTGCTTTTTTGGTCGCCATCTCCTGCTGCTGCTGCTGCTTTTGCTGCTGCTGCTGCTGCTGCTGCTGTCCGATCTTGTACGGCCGCTTGCTGTTCGCGCTGGCATTGGCCGCCGCCCTGTTCAGGCTGCCCACGACCTTGCTCGTCATTAGCGCAGTGCGTCGCGCAAACTGCTCCGCAGTGAGGGTAATGGCCGGTGCCTTCGAGTGGGCGTTGCGTCGTTTGGCACTTTTCGCTATGGAAGGATCTCTTGATATTGGCTGTCGCATGGTCGCCCCGTGCCGTGCGCTGGAGAGCAGGCCAGCGACACCCTCGCCAGCGCCCAGGGTCTTGGAGCCATAGAGGGCGTTGGAGCCAACGCCTCCGACTCCCGCAATGAATTTTGACCTTTCTAAAGACATTTGTTTGTTAGCTGAATTAAATGAAATTTGAATACGAAATCTTTTGTATTCGGCCCTCGATTAGATTCTAAACGATTATCTTCTATATACATATATATATAAATATATATATCTATAGAAATTTCTTTCTTTTTTCTTTGTTTTTGTTTTTTGTTTGTTTTGTTCTTTCTTCTTGAGCAATGGGCGCGCTCTTCTTGTAAAATTTGTGAATTGGAGCCAAAGATGATCTGTATTATTATATTTTTTTGGTGTTATTTTCTTTTCTGATTATTCTGAATAATTTTTTATGGTTTTGAATTTAGCATATTTCCGAAAGCCCGAATCAAATAGTTTGTCATTTCTAATAAAAGGCTAAGTATACTCGTTTGAAGTGTAACCGCTGCCTACCTATCTAAAAAAAACTGCCTGTTCTACAAACCGTTCGACGATGTACCTTAAAGATATAGAAATAGATAGTGTTGCATTACAGGAGTGTTGCAATTAAGGAGGTACTCAAATTTTATATTTTCAATAGATTTTCTATTACGCCTCGTGATTCTATCGATGGTAGCATATAATCTTCTTTAAAGCAAAGAGATAATAATACCTTTAGTTTTTCTATGGACTTATGGGTCATATTTCAGCAAATTAAATTTGAAAATTTAAAATTCCAATATTAAACATTTCCCATTCAAAGACCCAAATTTCCCTACTGTGAATTCAGCATTCAAATGCTGAAATTTCCCCATAAATGCTCTAAAATCAAAATGCCAGTTATCAAATTTCCCTACATTTACTTAATGTCTATAATTTGCTTGGTGAAATTTCCCTACTTGTTTTTGCATTCCTTTGATCGTGTTGGCATTTGTTATCTGGCAGCCACTGTTAATAGCCACTCTTAATGTTAATGTTAACTAACTGCGCTGTTAGAGTGGCTTCAGACTTTCGGCTTGTGCTCTGTTATTCCATTCGAAATTTAGCTGGCAGAGCTTTGCAAAAGCTTTAAAGCTGTAGAAATTAAGTGAGTTAATATTTTAGTAAATATTTCAAGCATTCTGCAGCCTTTTGACTGCTCGTCAATTCATTTTCATATACGTGTGAAATCTTCTTAGAAGCTAACAATGCCTCATTTTATCTACTACAGATAACGATAGAAACCGATAGATACAAAGTTGTGGATTTCCGGCAGACAAATAATACTTTCAGGTACTAGTTGACTCTGTAAATTGAAGATGTGATCAGGGAAGTAACAGTTATTGAATCTCTGCAGACAAAGGCGGTTTAACAGGAATAAAATTATCAATTGAATCTTAGTCTAACTATTCAAAAACTGAAAATTTTTACCTAAAGACACTCAGACAATGAAGTGATTTTGTAAGTACCCATATCGGACGCTTAATAGCATTCCATCTTCTGTTATTTAACATAAGCTGTTTACATATACATATAAATGTTGTACAGTAAGGCTACCTTTGGTTCTTTGATAAATTTCCACTTCTGTTAGTTAACATACATACGTATGTACATAATTGAAAAGCTGTAATGAAAAAGTCAGTTGAATTCGAATTTCGTACGGACTATTTATATATTTCAAGGTAATGCATTGCTTATGTGGGCCAATTTCACAGAAAGTTCACTTGATTAATTTTACACTTTTGGCGTTTTTTCGATGCTAAACAACAACAAAATTAGAGAAAGATGATAATATATAGATATAGATTGATATACATATAATATATAATATATATGTGTATGGGTTGACTACTACAGTCGGCCTCTTCCTCTGTTTCTGTTCAAACGTTGCCAAATTATCAATTCGTACCATTCGAATGCTACGATTTGGAAGCGCTTTGGTAATTACGTTTGCTAAAACGCTTGCTAGCCGAACTAGAATGACGCTTCGATACCGAAGCGCGAATGGTGCTACGTGGCGGTGTGAGGTCAGGGGAATTCTCGGTGGGTTTCCGTTCGCAAAACTGTCGATTCAATGCGGATTGTCGGGCAATGTCCATCTCTTCATCATGCGCATCAGAGCCGGATCTTTTGTACTTGTGGCGACGCTTCCTACGATTCTGCGCAACCATACGCTTATCGATCGTGCTCACCTTATGATATAGTTTACATATAGAGTTGCACTGTCGGCCAGTGTAGAGTTGGCGCGAGAGCTGCTCCTGATGGCGTAGACCGCAGACGAGCTTATTCAAGTCAATTGTGTGGATTGTCTGGAGCAGCAGCTCCAGATGTACCGGACAAAATGCATGCTCGTTGAGTTTCTTGAGCAAACGCATCAGATACCTATTCTGGTCGGGCGTAAGCACTTCCCTTAGAAACATTAGCCGAATTATCTTATGCGTGTTATCCGGGTCCAACGGATCGATGGGCTGGCCACACCGATCGTACATGCTATCGTAGATCTCCAAATCGTTAAGCTCCGTATATGGCGCTTTGACGTGCTCCATCACATCCCAGACACGATCGCGCGGAAAGCGCTGCAGTGGCTGCAGTTGCTGATAGGCCAATTTGAATAGCAGCGATATCATATACTGTACGGAGCATCTGAATAGGCAGCCCAGAGCCTCAATAATGTGACGATTGCGCCGGCAAATGCAATCGCAATCGATGGCAGACCCATCGTCCTCATCTGTGGGATCCATATTGCAGTTCCTGCAATTTTGCTCTTGGCAATGCTGGAACCACTGATAGTGGTCCACGGGTCGCAGTTTCTCCAGTGGCGGCCGACAGCAGCTGGTGCGCCACGTACAACAGCCGACACGGCACGGAGCGCACATGTTCAATAAATTGTTGTTGCCGAACGAAGATCTAGGTTTTTTTTTCCTCTTTTCTTTTTTTTTTTTTTCTTTTTTGCCAAATATTAGAGTCAAAAGGCTACATGATTACGTATACGATTGACAGCCAAATCTGGAGTAGACTGTGCTTGAAATTAGCTAAGCTCGAATCCACAGCCTGAATCCTTACCAGTTGTTACAGTTACAGTTATTCTTTTAGTGCTAGACAGAGTGAGATAGAAGGAGAGTAGACACAGATTAATAGAGGTACAGTAGATAGAGAAAGAGATAGAAGGAATGGATAGAGCAAGAGAGAGTAGATAGAGTGAGAGAGAGAGAGAGATAGATGAAGAGAGTAAAAGTGTGTGAGAGAGACAGCGAGAGATAGAGGAAGAGAAAGAGACTAGACAGACAAAGACAGAGAATGAGAGACAGAGAGAGAGAGAGAGATGGAGAGAGTGAAAGTGTGTGAGAGAGAGAGATAGCGAGAGATAGAGGAAGAGAAAGAGACTAGACAGACAAAGACAGAGAATGAGAGACAGAGAGAGAAAGAGAGAGGGACACAGTAAAATAAAAATATAGTTCACAAAGAGAGAGTGAGAGAGAGATTTGGCAGAAAGAGAGAGAAAGTATATGGAGGTAAAGAGAGAGATAGAGAAAAAGAGAAAGTATATGGAGAGAAAGAAAGTATATGGAGAGAAAGAGAGAGATAAAGGAGAGGAAAAGAAAGAGACAGAAGAGAAATACGAAAAGATGTTTAAGTATATGGAGATCAAGTACGAGAGAAAGTTAGACTAGAGACAGAGACAGAGAAAGAGTGGTAAGCGTTAAGCTGCGATAGGCAAAAAATAATTATAGAAAGCGCTGAGATTTGACTTGTCCTAAGAAAACCCATAAAAACTAATGTCTAAAAGCTAAGAAAAATCACGCAAAGGAGATAGAAAAGACAGATAAATAAAGAAGACGAAAAGTGACGCTTCGAATGCGAATCGGGAAAGTCCATGGTAGAGTCGTTCCCCTGGCTATTATTGGATGAGGCAGATAAATGGTGATTTTTTCAGATTGTGAACCCAAGCCTCAACCACTTTGACTTTTAAACAAATTTCGAATGACTTTTGATAACGTCAAAATTGAATTCTATTAAAGTTTCGGCATTTCCAAATTAGCAGTGAGTGCTAACCAAAATCGTCGAGCGCCCTCCGCATCGAGGGTCACCTACTATGCAATAGCCAGCTGGCGGTTGCGACTAGCCTGGACAGCAGCCAAAGCAATTGGAGCGCGAAAAGTAGCCAAAGCGACAGCCACACCAAACAGGTGACAGTGTCCACAGCTGTGGATGCCATTGGTAACTGGGATCGGGCTAGAGAAGGCAGCGCAATGGGCTGCCAGGAGCGATTCGTGGCGAATGAAATGCAAAAGTTTCCGCCATGCGATTCGAGCATCGCAGAGCGGCATTTCGCCTTTTGTCTCTGCAAGAAGCACTCGCAGCGGCAGACGTCGTTGTCACGCCGACGTACGCCCGGGCAGCGGATGTTTGAGCAGCTGTTGGTCAACGATGGGAAACCGGAGCGTCTATTGGTGCCCGACTTGGCCACGGACTGGTTTCGTAAGCAGAAGGTCTTTCTGGACAAGGTCACCTCGAAGGAGCAGCTGCAAATGCAGCTGGCCATGCAACTGGAAGACTTTCCTAGCCAATTCAAGCCTTCGGTGTGCGACTGCAAGAGATGCAGCTGCAACGGGCCAAAGGTGCCCGAAAGCATTCAGTACTTGGACTATTGCCAGGAGCTGCGCCGACGTCGCCAGCATCTGCAGCGTCAGCGCCATCATAAGCGTCTGGATGAGCTCCTGTGCGACTGCCACAATCCGCCCACGTGGCCGCATGCGAAGCGCCAGCGCGTTGGCCAGAGTGAGCAGCCTTTGGGCAATGAGCAGGCTAAGCCCAAGCCCAAGCCAGAGGCAGAGCTAGAGCCAGAGCCAGACCCAGAGCCGGCGGAGTCAAGCAAGGCGAATAAGATAACCGTATGTCCGACACAAATTGCGGGCTGCATGCCGGACACGTCGGCGGAGGGGACTCGCTTTACGGGCGGACTCTCGATGCGGTCGAAGGACAAGATCTGCCCCATGTATCCGCACCGGACGTGCTGCTGCCTGCGAGCGAGACGGCGGAAGTCTTGCGGCTGCATCTACCAGGCGGATGGCCAGCCCATGGGCGATGAATGCATTGCAGCGTGTCGCCGCTTTGAGTCGCCGCTGCCACGCCTACGCCAGAAGTATAACTTGCGCGAGGTGCCGCAGCGGCGACTGAATCCGGCGTGCTTTCGCCGCATCTCACCGGAGTTCTATGGCCTGCTCCAGAGCTACGAGGACGGCATGAGCAAACGATATCCGCTCTACGGCGTGCCCCTGCGCTGCTGGTGCAAAACTATGCCGTGCTGCGGCTGCGAGCAGCCCGCGACGGATGTGTGCGAACAACCCTGCCTGGGCGACCAAGGACTGGAGGCTTGCGTCGGCTATCCGGCCAAGAAGGACCAGCCCCTGCCCACGAACGATGACAAAGATACCGAGTCCTCAGAGCCGATTCAAGAGCTGCCCCCCAACTACACGGAACATACAACATTTTGCGACGACGAGATCTGCAAAGTGTACAAGTGTCCCGATCTTGTATGCACCAGTGAGAAATGCCAGCAGAATGCCTGTGACGAGAATTGCGAGAGCAAAGAGCAACATCCCGATGCTGAGCTCGAGAGCAAACAGGCCGACCAAACGATCTGCACACGAAGCACCTGTCCGGCGCGCAGCCACAAGAAAAACGAGCGAAAAACTGGGGAATCGCCGAGCGTACCGAACACAGAACCCATATCGGAGGCTATGCTCGATTCTCGGTCGTTGGTGCCCAGTCAGTCGACAACTGTTGGGGTAAGCAAGGCCGGGCCGGAAGGTGTGCCACGTTGTTGCTATCCCAAGCAGTGGTTCTTCAAAAATAAGATCGTGAGAGACTCGAGCGCCTGCATGGGAGTGGAGCCAGAGGTTAAGTCTAAGCGAAAGGGCATACTCGGCAGTGTGGCGGGTCTTTGTAAGCGGGCCATAATGCCGGGACGCTATTTGCTGTACAGTCTCAGCACTTTGCATCGCCCGCAAGTGGCGTATGGCGATCGGTCAGCGAAAAAGCAAAGGTTGTTAAAGGAGCCGCCAAAGGAAAAAGAGGAGGAGGCAAAGAGTGAATCGTTCTTTTCCAGCAAATCCAAGTCTAGCAACTGGAGTCAAATTCAATCACAGGGCACGCTGTGGCACTCGTCGGCCAGCTGTTCGATCGTGCAGAACAAATGCGGCTACCTGAAGCGCAAGCCCATTGCGGGACAGTTCGGAAAGCTTGGCTCCAAGTGGATGTCAGCCAATAAGATCAATCTGACGCCGTCTTTTTTGCCGCATAGACAGAAATTTTTGATGGTCCAAGGCAAACGGCCAGAATGGATGACTCCACCGACAACAGAGATCGATCCTGATCCTGATCCTGCACAGGGGCAGCCGAGAAGCACTCAGCTGGAGGAGGCGACCAACGAGGGGCCAGCGGAAGAACAAGAGGCAGTCAACCACAATGCGGTATTTGTCAATACGATGTCCAGGGCCAACGAGAAACCCTCGACGAGCAAAGCTGCGCGAGCCAGCTACGTTCCCAAGACAGATTATTCGCAGCTAATGCATCTAGTGGCACGCAAACGAGCCAAGACGGCACATTACAAACGCTGCACCGTTTCGTTTGCGGAGAAGCAACGCATCAATGGCAGACAGCCGACAAGTCTGAGGCTGCAACGTCAACAGACACGCAGCAGCAAGCGGCAGCATGGGTCAAGTCCAGAGAGACGTCGCAGTGCGAGTCCCGTGCCAATGAAGAAACAGCGGACAATGGATCGAGCAGACACGCCCATGCAAATAGCCGAACCGGTCTACTCCAAGAGTCTGTCATCAGTCAGGCCTAGGGCGAATTTGCAGGCGCCGAGCACAACTTGGCTCTCGGCCTATTCGGATGACAGCATTTCACTCAAGGATCAGTTCATGTCGTGCGAGAGCCAGGAGTCCAAGAAGAGGGCACCCCCTCACAGGCAAGACAAAGATAGTTCAGACACTCAGCCAGGTGGTTTAAAAGATCACCACCGGCCAGCCGAAAGGGCTCTACCGGACAAGGAGTACGAACCGCACGGACAGCAGTATTCGAGCTGTACGTCTCGCATGGCGAGGCTGTACAATGCAAACGCTGGCCATGGCATTGGTATGCAGGTGACAAATATGGGCGAGAAATATCCACGAAAGGTATTCGATTCTGAAAAGGTCAACAATGACCAGAACTTTGCTGAACAGCCGCAACATCATCGGACTAATGAACCGAGTGCGAACAATGTGTTGGATTTCAAGTCAAATATATCGAATGAAACATCCATGGATACGGTAGAGCATAATGCGGAGCGTGTGGCCAAAATAACGCACTATGTGCAGGGGCCATCGCACGGTGATCTCAAAATGAAAAGCATTTCGAATGCACAAAAGACGGAGTCGCACGGTCTTCCCAATATCATATTATCTACGCGGTCACCCAACGATAAAAAGATAATAAAGCTGCGCGACACGGTGCTGAAGCTGCCCAAGGTAAAGGTCAAGTATCCGAATTGCAAGGCGCATTCATTGTTGTCCACACGTCGACCGCCACCACCTCCCAGTCCGCCTCAGCACTTTCGGGTGAATCAAGTGAAGATGCTGGACGATGAGCAATGGCGGCAGCTCCTTGACCAGGCAAACCGAAACTACATCAATCAGCAGAAATCCATGGGAAGGGGTCGAAGATACGATAGTGGCAGAGACAACGATAACGATAGTGATAACGATAACAAGAACGCAAATAACAAAGATGAGAACGAAAACAGCTACGGTGGACACATGAGCAAATGTCGCTCACGTTCCGGCTGCGACGTTCAGTTCCAGGACAATGACTCGCCATCGAATCCAATAAAGCAAATGCCCAAGACACTCTTCAATAATCCAACAGCATTGGGATTTATCGGACGTCAAGTCCCATTGCCCAAGCCACGCACGTATGCAAGCAGTTCCTATGAGCTGCGGGATAAAAAGATTTATACAGCACCCAGTAGCCTTAAGTCCTCCGCGAATACTGAATCCAGAATCGATTCCAACTCTCAGAAAAGCAAACAACTCTCCAGTTCTGAGGATGTTCGGCAACAGAGGGAACGAACGGAAGATCGAAGCGATGAGAGATCCAAGCGTCTGCCAGTGGAGCGCTATCAAAAGGAACCGGCGGCTATGCGGCCGCCCTTGGTCACGACCAGTGAGTTCCTGGGGCGCAACCCCAGTGATGTGATAAACGCTGAATACGGCAACAGGGCAGTGGTGAGGATGTCTGCCAATAATACGATCGATTGCCGCGACGTGGAGTATGTGCATACGCCGGGTAGGCGCCAAAGTGCCATGTTGCCCGCCTTTAGCGAGTCCTTTGGCTACCCGGAGCCAAGTAGACGCCACTCCCAGAGCTCCATTGATGACGCGTTGCCCAGCATCAAACAGGCTGGCCCGCCGCAGCGGAGCTCCATACTAAAGTCCGCGTTGAGGCCGCTGAGCAACATGCTGAAGCAGGCTACCGATGTACGGCATGTGAATTTCGCAAACACCAACCTATCGGACCTTGTTATCCCTTCGCGTAGTCGTCGGATGGCCTACTACGATATGGACGAAAGTACCCCTCAAGCTGTCAGCATGCACTCCGGTAAACATCGACCCACGATAGCGCGCGTCAAATCGTCGTGCCAGAGCGTGCCGCATAAGTTTAGTTTTACGCAGCCGAATAGATCGAAGTGCATACAACAGCCGCTAGTCGATAAAGCGGATATGCCATCGATCTTTTCACTGCCCACCACGTCATTTGTTCAGCAGACGGAGAATATTGGCGACCCGACGGCTTACATGCAGAGCCCCACCGGTCACGAGCGATTGCCGACACGCAAGCAGGAGTTGGAGGAGCTCGATTTGCCCACTAACTCGCAGTTGTTGACGAAGCCGGGCGACATTCCGAGGGTTAAAAGAGTTGCCAACGATCGTAAAATGCCACGGAGTGTCTCGATAATTTCCGACTTGGATTTCAATGCATATTATTCGCCCCCACGTCACGTTACCAAAAAAAGCGATGTAGACGCTCCCGGCACCACCACCACCACCGATGCGGATCTCTTGTTTACCAATTTGCTGGATCGGATGAAGCATAAGTGCCGCGGCTGCAGCACAAACACATGTCCGCCCACAGCCGAATGCCGTTTGCCCCCACCAGAGCGCTTCGACGATGACAAGTCCTCCGAGTCGGATGGGTATAGCAAGCCTACGAGAGTGTCATATCCTTGCTCTCCACACAAATTGATGGGCAACACACATGACTTGGGCGTCGACTGCTATCCGAAACGTAGCTGCTGCCTGCGCCAGCTGCCCAAAGAGCCGATCGTCATTCAACCCACCACAGGCGGTCTACGTCTGCAGCAGCTCAGACAGAAATCTCTGCCCACGCTCTTTTACGGCCGTAGGTGCTGAGAGCCAAGTAGTCCAGCTGGAGTAAATCGCAGCGCTTCGCAAACATTAAGCTACACATACATGCTCGATGTGCCCAAAGCTAGTGTAAACAATATTGATCCGTCTTCTTTTTTTGTGAGAAAGGGTATTGAATAAAAAAAAAAAATATTACAAAAAGAAGTTACCTTTAAAATTGTATTTCAGTAACTCATGTTTTCCCAATACTCTTCAAATTTACCTCTGATCTATTGTTATTTCCTGACTGTTTGCTGTATCTCTGTGTTGTTGTGAATCGAGTGTACGCTACTAAATCGTTGTGAATATTTTTATTGAATTGTAATCAAACTTCGTTTGGCACCTCTAAATATTCCTCGATTAGGATTCTTCTTATGTTACTGGCCGAGTTAACAGCCTGGCTGCAGTGCCCTGTAAACTAACAGCCCACTGTTAACTCTGAGTTTGTTTCATTGCTAACTGATCTCTGTCAAAGTTACCAGCCTGTTTGCAGTGCCCTGTAAACTAACAGCTCACTGTTAACTCAGAGTTTGTTTCATTGC